>KZ308865.1:72808-180704 GCA_000376725.2 Ladona fulva
ATGTGTATGCATTCATGATTTATTTATTCTCATGACTCCCAAATATTTGTCTCATTTTAAAACAAAATGCTGATAAACTTACTTCTTTACTGCTATGGGAGAACGTACTCTGGTGAGTGTCAGGGTCATCTCCGTTCAATGTGTTTTCTCCTGAAATAAGGCAAGAAAAGGATTAATGTGTAACTCAAACCAAATCAAAATACAGCAAAAATTACTATAATTTTTTTAGAATGTCAAGTTGTTTTAACAATTCTTAATAAATGTGTGCATTATGTTGGAGGTAGGAATGAGAATCTCCAAGGCAATATTTGGGTAGTTGAATAATTTGAAGAAAGACAAACTTAAAAATAACTAAGTTTGGAATAAAACTATAATTTATTATCTGCCAAAATTATTAAAATAGTAAATTAATAAAAATGCTTTCTTCACTAAATTTTTATCTGATTACCACAGCTTGACTAAAGATAGCAAGAAGTAGAATTCTACGCCACAGTTTCTTAAGTTGGATTGAAATGCAGTCAAATTTTGCTTGATTACTTCAAAACATTTGAAAGCTTTGATATGATTGCATCTGAGCACTGATCCACCAACCCTTTCATATCAAATATAGGCAAAAATTACAATGGCATGCAACAATAATACTGGACATAAAAAACAAGTCTGACAAATAGGTTATACAGACAAAATTAACAGAGATTCAAGTACAAACAATGTTAATAAAAATAACCAGCACCAATTATAACATGGTTTTACAGAAACAAACATCAGTTGACATTGCATCATTAACAATATAACACCATTTATTTGAAATGCCTAGTGGTAAGCATTGTTAGACTTAATCAACATCATAAATAACAGCATGTGGCATATATAGACTTTCATTGCTTCCAATATGGGACAATTTATGCTCTTCTGAAAATTTAATTCAAATCAAACTTATTTTAGAGTCAGATAAAAATCAGAAAATTCTGCTACAGAAGCATTTCCGAAGAAAAATAAATGTAAGTGAAATGGAATACATGCTTCAAATAATTAATATTGGTACTAGTACAAAATTACCATACCTTTAGAAGGTACTTTCTATTAAATTAGAACATTCAATCAACTTTAACCAAATCTTGGCTCAAGAATTGATATTGATGAAGCTTGAAGATATACTTATATAAATAATGTGGGAGAGCATCTCCATGGTAACTCCTAACCACAGACTTAGGATAATTTCCTTTTTTCAACTGAGATATACGAGCTACACACGATTCAAGTACAAGTCGTGGCTTATTCTTGAAAATTATTACTAATAGATGTGGCTTTGAAGAAATCTTAACATCCTTTGAGGATACATCTTCTGATTTTTCATTTTTCTCTTTGCTTGTTACATTATACAAACAATCAAGGTTGAAGGTTACTCGGAGAATACATGCATCACCTGCAGGAATATTACATTAGTTTATGATAAGTGAAAAAAGCAATATTTTCATAGAGTTGAAAATTTTTAGGGCTTATGGAAGGAAAAATTATATTAAAATCTTACTTTCTTGATTAAAATTCATTAAATAATCCTATGTATGAAGTGCAAACTTAATAATACTTTTGAACAAAAATTCAAGCATATATACAATATACAGCATCCCATGCAATGCCTCAATTTTAGTATGTTTTGTACCAACATGCCAAGTTTCAAAGGAAAGCAAGGGTTATCACTCAGCAAAGAAACACTTTTTAATTTCCAGCAGCTTAAAAGTTTGCTGTCTCCCAAAATTTTAAATCCATTAGTTTGTGAGAGACATTGCTGTGAATTGGTGTTATCAGGCGAGTTGTGTGGACATGTTTAGTAAGGAGTCAAAGTGTTCAAGTAGAACGGAAGCTTAAAATTTCATACACAGCTATGCTTAAAGCTCTGAAATTTAAAATTGAGTGGGCTTAAAAATATTTTAATACAAAGTAAGCTAGGGAAAATCATTCATTAAGCGTTATTCATGCTTATATACTATATATTTCAGCTCTGAAATCATATAGCCCACAGTGAATATGTTAATTGGTCTCAGGTATGAAGGGTTTAACAACGTAGTCTAGCAATGCTGAGGTTATAGGCTTGATTCCCAGTTAAGGAGAGAATGTTTAAATATTTTAAATGATTGTATTCACCCTAAATTATTTAAATGGTATTGGGACAGTGTTTCATTAATTAATAAATTCATTAAATTTAAAATTTATCATTAATAATGCGCCAATAAATGACTGGTCTGAAAGAGCAATAGTCAAGGATGATTCTTTGTGATTTTGCGTGAATAATGTCAAAGCCAACATTACATTATGAATTATATTGAACAGAAGAGTGAAAAGTTTTTCCATGTTTTTCATGGTTTTAAATGGTAATAAAATATTCAGAATGGCTTATCTTAATATTTTTTAAATGACTCATTATACTGTCAAAAGAAGCTGAGACACATTTCCATACTGCCCTTAGAAATTTTTACCAGTTTCGACATTAGATACCCATTAACCTTATGATGCAATGCTGGATAATGCCATTTTCTTATGTTATGAATCTTTAGCATTAATTTCTACTTTGTGCAGATCATACTCACCTCTACGTTTGATCTTTTCCCTGCCAAGAGACCATGAGCGACGGAAATGACTCATAATGTTCTCTTCAGGAGCAACACCTATGACTCGTATTGGTGTCATCACCACATAATGAACCGTCATGCAAGGAGTACAAACACACAGGCAAGTGAAGAAGCGCTTACACAAATTAAACCATGCAATGTATAACACAAGAGCGATTGCAAACATACTACCTTAAATGCAAAATTGGGCAAAAGAGGCATTGTTAATCACATAAAAGGCTATTTTGCTAAAGGTTATCAAATCCTCCAGATAATTTTCCATGAAAATTATTTGAAGGGTATTGTGATATTGCAGCTTTCAGCAAAGCCACCTTAGCTAAGATTTTGGCCCAGCAATGAAGTGCTTCTCAAATTTCCATTTCAAACAGCCAACTGCAACATGGCCTTAAGGGAGGTTATCAATGGCCATAGCAATTATAAATACAAAAGATGAAGCACATTCATTATCCTGTTAATGCAATGGGTTGCAGGAAAATGTTGGGATATAATACGACAATGCAGAGGAAATATGGCCAAAGCATACGGAAATATAATAAAATGAAAGAAGCAACACTCATAATGATATAATTTGAGTAACCATTACTTTTGAAGCATTTCTTGTGTATGCAACTTGAAAAATAAGTGCTCTGGTTGCATAATATGTCTTTCTGCTAACATCTATTAACTTTCATCAAGTGCCGTAATTATTTAACTGCTTTACAGTTCAACTCTTTAAAAATGTAACTTTTTTAGTATCTAAAACCTTTCAGTTATTGATATTAAATATTATTCCCATGATTCATCATGATAAGAGCAAAGAGAAGCTTCATTGATTTCAAATAAATATTTGCATCAAACAAAATTACACAAGAAAATATCATCTCACAAAGAATAGTTTGATTGTCAACTTTGCAAAACCATTAGCTTTCTTGTAAAATTAATTTCTCAAGTCTAATTTAAATATGAACTCATTCCCTCATTTTAAATAATTGGTGAAAATAAAATCACTAGTTATCGAGATGATCTTAACATATGTGATTACTCAGGCTGTAAACTTTAAAAAATTAATAATTCGATGCTTCAAAGAGAAAATCTGATTTGGATTGGAAGCTGCTTTCTAGCCACTAAAACTATTAGCAAACACTTCTTCAACCAATCACCCTTATGAAAGAAACCAGGGCAATCAGAATTCAAAACATATTGGGAAACACAGATGCCATTCAAAATCTTAAGATTTTGAATAATTTTGGCATGACATTATACAACAGAGCTTTGATCCATTCTATGTCAGATATTGAGAGAGTGGATAATAGAACTTGGCTGATTGCCTGTGAAAAAATGTAAACCAAAATAAAACAAGAATCATTATATTGCTATAAGTAGTTTATCCATCCATGGATAGAACACATGTGGAGTTTAAATATGCACATGAAAACATATGGCAAAATATCAGGGAATATGAAATAAAGGACAAAATTACCAAGTAACAACTAGGGGAGCAATTACATCCTAATACCAGAGAAAATGTGAGAAAGAAACCAGCTTCCAATCCAATTTAAAAACCATACATTGTAAAACTAAATTCTTGGTCATGTGAATATTATTATGTCCTCACCATATTTTTTGCTTCAGATTACATATTTTTTTCACAGGAAAATGCTCCACAGCATTAATGAATATCTTCCTGTTCATTAAATCATTTTTTATGAAATATTAACTTTTTTGTATTTTCTTTCTATTGTAATTGTACCAATAAATCATGTATCTTGTAGTAAATCTCTAGTAAATACAAATTAAATTATGTGCCCTCCAACTGAACACTAGAGGAAGAAGTGCTCCCTAATAAACTGGCATTTCTACCTGCCTAACACAATCAATAAATTTCTAAGGTTCAAAACAATGAAAGATTTATTTGTTACTCAGAATAGCTTCTGAACTATCATAATTGATCTAAGTCAGTGATAATAAACAGAAATTACACAGAGCAACCTATAACTTTGGACATTAGAGCAACATATTATCACAATGACAAATTTGTCTTTAGTCTCGATTATTAAGCAAATGGTTGAGTTTATGATAAAAATAGGCAGCTGATTAGTAAGGAACTCCCACTACAATGACATTTTTACATTTCAAGTTCTAAATTTTTTCCATAAATTAAACTTAACAGGAAAAATAATCTAGATCTATGCCTTTACATCTATCCCAAAATTCACTCAAGTCTATGACACCTCTTCGTTTTACCCAACCCTGCTGCATGAGAAACAAATCACACTGATATGAGTCAGTTTATTGATGATTTGAACAAACCATTAATTGTAAGTCATGGAAAATTCACAAAGATATTTGAATTTAAGATTGGCTCACCTGTTTCTTTAGGGAAGCGAGCGGACTGTGATCTCTCCATATGAGGGTCAGGAAACTCAGAAACTGCATCAACAGCAAATCATGCAAGGCGTAAATATGCAATTCATCATGCCCAGACTAGATCAATGCATCAAAGCAATGGAAGAACAGTCACACCTTCCTAAAGGTGCTCTCATAACATGCACATTGCCCATTATACACATCTTATGCATTTTTTAATTTAACAAAACATGCATCTCTTTGAATCAGACTAGATCATGCATTATGAACATAAGAAACACTAATTTTCATCTATATGAAGTAACAAAGACAATAGTACCACAAAATTTACAATTCTTTTGCAGAAAAATGGACAAACTTTATGGACTATGGACTTAACTATCACAGTCGTACTATCGAAACATACAAGTTGACAGGACATGATACAAGATGGGCAATTTTGGATTATTTATCACTCACCATCACTTTGGACCACTTCTGCTTGGCTAGGTCTTGGCACTTGTTTGGTTTCTATTCGAAGAAAACGTGGCTCTGCCATGTCAAAGAACAAAAATGAAAATAAATTTGATTATGCTGGTTAAAGAATACGTGGTAAAGTACTGTGACAGTGAGTACACAATGAAAGCTAAATTTCTGAGGCATTGATTTCTTTATTACATTAATTCTATTTTATCTTCCAGGAAAAAATACCACTTTTTTTAATTTTAAAGAATATTTTAAAATAAGATAAACAGGGTAATTCAAAACTCTTAAAACATGGGCCATAAAGAAATACTGCTGAATTGTTGTCTGTTATATTCAATATTAATTTGAGGGATTTTTAATTAAAATAAGGAAATTGTCACAATAAATTAAAATCCAGTCACACTATCAACTATGTTGGCCCCCAATGGTTTAACCTAAATTTCTATTATTTTAATTTCTCTTCCATATTTTCAAAAGCTTAAGTGGGTATCAAGCCTCACATATTTGATATTGAATCAAATTATCAACATTATAATCAACATCCAACATATTAACAACATTCCATTATATTGAATATAATTATCAATTAATCAAATTATCAACTTTAATATATTAACAGTATAATCAATGAGAATTTTAACATCCTCTAACACCTGAAATGACATTTTTTATTTGACAGACTATAAATGTTTTTTGTGTAATGAAGTTAAATTTACATTAATTAAAATCTAGGTTTAGAATTTAAAGGTTAACTTATGTATGAATATATATTATATTTAAATTTCAGAAATAAGTATGTAATGGAATGAGATTGTAAATATAACATATGTATATATTTACATAATATATTTGTTATTTTTTGTATGTTTACTTTACTGCTTAAAATATGGGCATTCAAATACAAACCATCTCTACTCTCCTCTTCAGTTTCACTGATGGGAGAGGTTGGAGGAGAGGCAGGTGATTTTATGCCTCTAGCACCTCTTGTGCCATCAACAGATACCGTGCTGTCTTCACCTGGCCTGCTTGTTTGTAATGATGAGGACAATGGCTCAGACTCACTCTGGTCCTCATCTACCACATTTTCATGCCAGAACAATAACATTGGAACAAAAAACCATGCAGTCAGCAAAAATTCACAGACAAATGAACATAAATTTCTTTGCAGAAAATGAAACTGTCTAAATCAAAATTGGGATTGGGATCCACATTGAGTGAGCACAAGGAAGTATGTTGGTGCATGTTTTCTCTAGAACAATTAAGGTTAATAGCAGGGGGAAGAAAATTATGTATTAAAGATGTTAAGCTTCCAAATTTTATCAAATTTCAGACATTTTCTGACCAATAATAAAAATCAATTTTAATGATAGGTTTAAAGCCCAAGAGTAGCCACTAAGTCATCAGTTTTCACTGAACTTGATTAATCACAAACTTGATTCATGTGTTCATGCAAGAACATTTTGTGGTTTAGATGATCATTTGTGAATATAATTACACCAACAAAGCAGTGATATTACATCCCATTTGTTATTAGAAGATGTTAAATTATGTATCACAATGAATCCAATTAAGAGGTGCTTCAATCATCTGATATAAGAAAGATTGCTCACCATCAGTTAAACCTTTTGATTTCTTTTCAACAATTTTCTTGTATTCCTCTAATTCTTCATCTGTAATAGCATCAAATGGATTCTTGGAATATGGAGCCTTGTACACCATTGCATTATGCTGGAAGTCCCTTTGGATGATTCCTTTTGATGCTGCACCCACAAGGATAACCTGATCTCCAGTGACAGTGATGTTTGCATCCTAATTTGCAAAGATTGACAAAATAGAAACTGAAAAATTCCAAGTAACTGAAGCTTTAATTTGCTATGATTTATGTGATAAAATTTTAAGTAACTTTGACAATAGAATTCCACAAATAAGGCAAATATATTTTAATTTCTCTTCCATGAATAATATATCATTATAATAAAATTATAAAATACAATGCACAAACTCATGATTTAATGAAAGATAAAATTTTCATCGTTTATTATTGCTGGAATGTGAGATTAAATGACGAAAAACTAATTTCTCTTTTGTTCAAGGGAGAAGCAAGACTTCGCCTTGTTAACCTTCATCTGATATATTTGCTTGATGCTGGGTATATTCCATACTGTGGAATTTAGATTTTAGAAAAAGTACAGAATGATATCAAAAAGTAGTAGCAATGATTAACTTTTAAGATGATTCTTATAAAAATCACAGAAACAATCTTTTAAAAAACACTTTAATACCCATTTTTTCTCAAAGTTCCCCATTTTAAATATGGGCTAAAATTTTGATCACAAAGTAATTTAGAAACTGAACTTTCAGCTTCAATCTGATAAATTAAAAATACAAGAAAACAGAAAGCAAATTTACCTGAAGTTTCTTGGCCTCTTCCCATGAGACTCCTTCCAAAATGTGAGACTGAGGACCTGAGGTGATCTTATCAGCACGGCGATTGTCTTTGATCTATGAAATAAGTGCTAGTCAAAACAAGTATTCTCAAAATTTCACCTAGTCTTTAACAGAAAATGGCATAATTCACTGAAAGTGTTGGGTATGTGAAAGTTCTTTCACCATGATACAAAAAGGAAAAAATTAGGAATGGTAAAGGTGAAGCTCTGTATGAAATGGTAGAAATAAATTTCCCAGTAGAAAGGGAGAAATAAACTTGAAAAATCTTTACATCTCATGATACATTTTTGACATACTTTTCTCCTTGGGGAAACAACTGTTATGGGATGTGTTACTTTCATGTGATTACTAGAAGGTAAGACAGCTGTTACACAAGATCTTTTAAGTTTTAATATATTCTTAAAATGTTAAAATCTAGCACAGAAGTTATCACTTTGTGGAATTCAACTATACAGATGAATGAATAACTTACACATCAATTATATAGTAATTTTAATTCTTCCTATTCGAATTGTTATTTCAGATAACTTGCCAATTATCTTGTAAAGATCTATAAAAAACCTCTTCAGTATAACTTTTGGAAATGTTTACTTTTTACTACAGGGGAAATCTAACATTTAACCTTTAAACCATTCACTGTAAGATATTACATTTCTTTGGGATAAAAAAGCCTTAAGATAACAATGGCATTAATAGAAATTGTTCTTTTCCAAAAGCACTGTTTACAGATTATATTTTTTTATTTATTAGAAGTCCCTTCTGCTATCAAAAAAGGGTTCGAAAACATTTCATAGAACAAATTACGATAATGAAAAAATGACAACTTTGAATTAATGAAATCAAGAATATTTTGTTTTCATTTGTTATTTTGCTTAGTGATGGATTCTCAAAACTTCTTTGAGCTGAATTATAGAAATGTTTACTGCATCTTGGGGAAGGAAAAAGAGAAAAGCAGTGTTTTTCACCTACTGAGCCTATTCAAATGCTCTGTTTTGAAAGGGATCCAATATTTCCCAACACCATCACCCTTGGAGCTGTTTCTACATCTAAAAAGGAAGAATCACCACCTTCAGAGTAAGCCCCAGGGTGAGGGTCTACTGATTACTAGTTAAATTTGAGCTTTCCTAAACAAACTGAAGTTGCCATCCACTCCAGCCAGTTTATACTACTGAAGAATTTGAATAATTCAGAGTTTGTTATCACAAATGTTAATTTTGAACATCACAAGCTAAACTTCTCATTACAGACAAGAGGTCAGTCCAATGTCAGAGGTGTTATTGTGTTGGATTTGTTTTAGTTATGGAAAGTAGGGCAGGCTCTAGGCAAGGAAAGCATTAGGATGCTATTTCCTTGGAAGGAATAAAAAACAATAACTTTGTAGAAGTTCCATTTTATCATTTCCCATTCCTGTGATGGAGTTCTGCAAAGTTATGGCTTCAACAATTGATTTTATTATCCTTTGTTATTTGCACAGAAAGATAGACAAGAGATAGCCCTCAAACAACCTAACTATGGGGTGTCTAAGTACTTATGACCACCTTTTCATTCCATTTTGCAAGTAATTCTTCATTGGCTACTTTTAAAGTAAGCCCCTACATGTACCTACACATACCTCATTAGAATGAGTTTGCCAAGTTTGTGAGTTGTGAGAGATTTTCAGCTATACAGATAAGACCTTAATAGTAACAGTGCTTCAGAGATTTTTTATTCACTAAAAATCTATAAAATCCTTTATTAACTTTACAAGCATTAATCTGAGTTATAATCAAAATAAGATAAAAAACAAGATATTGATTACATTTCCATAATGTTGAAAATCTAATGCTGGGGTAGGCAGTTAGTAGTCTGTAGTTCAAACAGAACATCAAGACATTTTTGTAAACGTCTAAGTGTAGGTTAAGAGAGGAGTTTCTTAACATTTGACTTCCATTAGATCTTGTGAATTAAAGTTTGTCAGTCAAAATTATGTTTTGATAATGGAGTCTACTTTCCAGTCAATATTTCTCATCAGATTATTTCATTACAATAGAGAATTATATAATTACAGATAATTTTATAAGTTACTATTTAGTTATTCTATTACAGATTTTCAGTAACTTGCTTGGATCATGCAGATTTATTCCAGAGATAAAACCTTTCTCACCATGGATTAGGGCAATAAATGAACAAAATAGAGCATTGATAACAAATGTTACTAGTTTCAGAATCAAATATCAGAAGAGATAATCTTACACAATATTATAAGAAATTTTCAATGTTTTTCTCATTAAATAATAAAATTCTTAAGGTTTGAGCTCTATATCATGAAGATTAGCTTTGTTTATGAAACTAAGTATCTGAACCATAAATAAAAGATCTTGTAATAATTCGGGATAGAAAATATGACTAGATTTCACTGCTAGTACCAACAATGTATAGGGTGGAGCAGATCTTCAGATTCCTTAAAAAATTTAAAATGTTAAAAGCCTTTTCATTTCAAGTACTTGGCACTTAAGTGTTTACATTTAATTTTATAATGAGCTACCAAGAACACTTAATAGTGAGCTGATTAAAATAAAGTATTTATTGGCATATAGCACTATTTCCAAAAATTTAGGGCTGAAATTCTACAAGCGTATTGTATGCATATACAACTTGTTTTGAACTCAATTGAATAAAACTCATTCTACCTATCTTTTTGTATAGGTTTCAGTGTGTTAAATTAAATCTATATTTTATAAGCTATATTGCTGCTAAATGTATTAATGAATTAGTGTATCAAATTATCTTCAAAAGAATTGGAATTCCAAACCTTTTATATTTAAATTCAATTTTTTTACCAAAATATCATTCTTGAAATTATGGTGTGTGTTGTAGACGCTGATAAGCATGGTAATAACATACATTCTAATCTTCAACAGAGTTTAAAAGGATATTAAATCAGTTTGAAAAAAATATTTTCAGGAACTTCTGAATTAAATTAGCTTGGGAGAAAAATGCCGAAGTAATAGCTAGAAGATTTACCTTTCAAGAATTGTCAAGAAAATAATTTTCTTTTTTTTAACAGAATTATTTCACAAAAAAGGATAGTCAACTCATAGGTTAATACAATTAAGATTAATTTACTGGTAAAATTTGAGGAGAAGAAAAGAAAGATCACATTTACTAATAGGCTTTCTCAGAGAAATTAAGTTCATAGCGATGAGATAAACTGAAGTTGAAGGGATGTTAAGTTTTAGTAAACCCATGTAAGATTGAATAAGAGGCTTAGAAAAGACCAATCAAAAATCTGTATAACTTGACATCCATCTCTAAACTTGCAAATGTTAAAAATATTTAACAAAAGGGATCCAAATTCAAATTGATTCATTCCTGTCAAAAATTGAAAGCAGATAAAATTTTCTATTTTGACATGGCATATTTCATGGCATTAAAGGATTCAAGTCAATTCAATCAATCACAGTATGTATGCCCTTGATTTATTCAACTGCCTTCCAAAATACATACTTACCTTACCAATTAGCACTTAAACAGCTCTTGTTAGTATGCTACAGAGTACTTCAAAAATTTAACATAGAATGCATTACAGTTCTGAAAGATTGTTTATAAAATGTCAGTTAATTTTACTGATATTTATTGAGAGCTGCAAATGACTTAGGAGAAGCAATTAAAGCTCCGACTGCTTCACAAGACATATTGGTATTTAAAATCAAAAGAAAAAATCTTTTCTTGATAATCACTGCCGTAGCAAATAAATGCCACATTTCTACAAATACCATTGGCCAACACTTTTTGTTAGTCAAACAGCAATTAAATTTAAGGCAAATACAATTTATTTGGAAATAATTTCTCTATGTTGTCATAAAATGTTACATGAATTTATTTTTAAATCTAATGATATCATTAAGATCCTAACAGGATACTGTAGCATATTCTTTCTGAGTTATTACAATGAAAGTAATGTAATTCCCAAGTTAATAATGACCATGTTAATGAATGGCACCTCAAGGAAGTAAGAGTCAGCAGCTATTCCAATTGGTTTTTAACTCCAATTTAAATTCACTCATTTAACAAATCTCAACTCCTAGAAACATCTCTTAAAACCCAATCCTAGATTAAAAGAAAGTAACCAATGGAATACTGAATAATCTTAGAAATGAAAGCAGAATTTTCAATTTTCTTATGAGTAACGGTTGATATAAAAAAATATTATCTTGCAAAGGGGACCAGAGAAGCAGAAATTGGAAGGCCACTAGTGACAGAACATCTGTTTGGCCAATATCTTATTTGTATTGTAATTCCCTAAGTTTCATCCCAGATTGTTCATAAGGGAGCAACATCCTGTTTGCTTATAAGAAGATGTAGGCCTTACCTGCTGCTGCAACTTCTTGAACTCTCGAGGATCTGTGTTCTTAGGAACAAACTGCAGAGCGCTATCAATCTTCACAGGTGTGCTATGAGTAGGAGAGCCTTCTGCAACCCACTGTGAAGGACAAAACCAGCACATTAGGGACCTCTATTCAAATTCATTTCTCAACTTTGGGCTGAGCCAAATCTGCCGATCAAACATGTGCCTGTTTCTGTGTATCACTACCAACATTTCATTTATAACAGATTGGCATGAAACATACCAATCATGGAATTTAATAAACTTATTGCAAGAGGTGGTCCCTTAAGTCCTGGTTTTGTCAGACACTAGGGGTTTCACATAGTACCAAAAAAGGCACCATTCCAAAACAACAAAAAAACAGGCACGCCTTGAGATGAATGATCAGCAGGTATAGCTGCCTAATATTGGGTTGAGATTTTTGGTGACTAATGGTAAAGAATATCATCTTATAATGCATGCTTAGGGATCTGTGATTATAGCTGTATTAGGAAATATTTGTGAGAAATTAAAAATTAAGAGTTATAAGTAAAGTAAAATAAAAACAATAAAAAGTAAGCAGTAATTGCAAAATAATGTAAAATGGCAAATATTAAATAAATTCATTATGAAACCCCTTTTACTATGTCGTTTACATCACTTTGAATGTTTTTGACATTATTCAACACTAGTTTTGAATTGAAGCATGAATTACTTAACTGTGAAAATTGATACTCGATACATAATATATTAATCTATTGACTAAACTCCCTATCTCTATTCACATCTATTTAGGATTTAATAAGCAGTTTAATTTACAAAACAGTATTACTGTCATGACTATTAGAGGGGTTTTATGAATTTATATTAAATCATACATGCAAAAGATATTTGTACATGCTTTAAATGATAGAAAATGATGCCCAAATAAATCCCAGAAGGGATAGAAAATATGACTAGATTTCACTGCTAGTACCAACAATGTATAGGGTGGAGCAGATCTTCAGATTCCTTAAAAAATTTAAAATGTTAAAAGCCTTTTCATTTCAAGTACTTGGCACTTAAGTGTTTACATTTAATTTTATAATGAGCTACCAAGAACACTTAATAGTGAGCTGATTAAAATAAAGTATTTATTGGCATATAGCACTATTTCCAAAAATTTAGGGCTGAAATTCTACAAGCGTATTGTATGCATATACAACTTGTTTTGAACTCAATTGAATAAAACTCATTCTACCTATCTTTTTGTATAGGTTTCAGTGTGTTAAATTAAATCTATATTTTATAAGCTATATTGCTGCTAAATGTATTAATGAATTAGTGTATCAAATTATCTACAAAANAAGAAAAAAGAAATATACTAAAACAAAAATAAAAACACAGGACACTTAGACCCTGTTGGGGGAAGCTCCTGCAGCAGAAATCCAATTACCTCCTCAGCATTAGCATCCACCCACTAAAAAATCAAAAACAAAAAGTATGTGTAAAAAAAACAGGCAAGGTAGTAGGGTAGACAAGTTTATTGAAAGTTACGCTGGAAGCACAATGAGTTTTTATTCTTCAAACAAATGTCACACCAAATGCAAGTTAATGGTTATGACACTCCACACAACACTGAAGAATAATGGGGCTCACCTCCAGACAGAGTGAGAGAATAAAGGCAGACTAATGTTTTACAATAATCACACTTCAAGAGCCCAAATCATAACTAGAACTCACTTCAGCATAATGCAATACATACAATTTATAACCATCATTTTAGCTCAGCTAATGACAGTTTTGCTACTAGTCAGGAGATGATTTACAAGGGTTCCAAGTAAATTTGACATTCTACAAATATTTTATTGCAGACATTTGCAACTACAAGAATTTCACATTAGACATAACCTACAATAATTGTATGATAAACATCTCCCTATCTTACTGATATTTTACACCTTACATTATATATAGCAAAATAATCAACAAATAAACCGACTCTTACAATTATGCATATCTGAATAACTCTAAAAATCAAATGAGAAATAAAAGCATCTCTACAATGACTAGCAAAAGATATTAAATGAAATACTTCACTAGTTTGTTCTTATAAAAATCCTTTACCACAAACTAATGAAAAATTATACTAAAGGAAAACAACAGTTGTGCGAATTCATATAAAGTATTCATAGTTAAACAAAACATACCTACATACTAGTGCAAACTATTACCAAAACAGAGTGCAGTTATAAAGCAAGACAGAGTTAAAAGAATGATTAGCTCAAAGTGCATTGCTAAAAACCATGCTGAATCAAAACCAGCAATCAAAAACAATTGTAATTCACCAAGAATCCATAGGTTTCATTTACATTGCTGGAATGGACCGGCCATAAGTGCATGAATGAACATTATTGGTGTGCCGTAGAGAAATTCTGGCCAAGCTGAGTATTAAGGTCATCTCTTAATTGAGGCATTAATATCTCAATGGGATAACTTAACAACAAAACACCAAGTAGAAAACTATACTGATGGTAAACCATCATAGCCCAATCATTACTCTGAGATTAACTCTTATCACGGGCATGTAACAGAACTAAGGAAACTTGTTTTTACAACAATTCAACGCTAACAACGAAGGTAGCTGAGATTATCACAAGTGCAAAGAGTGATGCATAATATCATTTCTCATTTCAAAGAGCAGTGATAGGTATGCATTTTTATGTGCCAGGCGCCATTATAATCTGCTACAAATTAGCAGTTGTGAGAATCAATGTCTTGTTACAGTAACACAATGGCTATTCTCTAGACATGTAAATAAAAATAACCACCATGTAGCAACCAGTATCTTAAGGTACACACAGAAACATGAAATATACATTCTTAATAGTCTTCAGGATAAAAATATTTAGCAATAATTTGAATATATGTATATATACTATAGTGAACACCTTCATACATATTGGCCGGACTTAAAGAGTATTAGAAAAAATATCAGCCATTTGAGGATACATAAATCCTAACCACACCACACTATTTTTGGGTCTCCTCTTTATTTTCAAATTTGATCATCTCTACCTTGGTGATGATCTTCGGATCAGGAGTGCCTGTCTCCAGCACCTCCACCTTCTGGTAAACATTTGGTGAATTAAGCCAACGAGTCCTGTCATGAGTCTTGCGTCCATCCAGGTACTTCTTTAAATGCCTAAAACAATGAATCATACCAATAAGAATACCATATTTGAAAATTAACAATTTGAAAAGTAGATTATCCAACATGAAACATCAACTGAGAGATATTTACCTTTCTCTTCAACAAACAACCTACCCTACTGAAAGTATACACAGATTTTCTGGGTTTGTGTATCCATATTAAAACATAATTTGGTACTGATATGGCATGTAAGTTCTTTATAAATAGGAGTCTACAATGGCAAATAAAAATATTCAATGGAAATAAATATCTTAACTCATTACTTTTTATAGACACAAAATTTTAATGAGATTTTTAACAAAAAAAATGAAGCTTAAGAACATCAGTATTTAAAACATTTACTTGGATAATAATATATTTCTGTAACTTTCTGGTATAACAGTAAGAGACACTCTGGAAAAAACCTTCAATTTGTTTATTCTTCACCATTTTAATGTCAATTACATTAGGAGCTAATCATCACAAAATCCATAGGGGTTAAATTTAATTTGAAAATGTAGATAAGTAAGCTGTTAAAGTAGACAGAATAAAAGAGGAAATCATTAACGAAATGCTAGAAATTCTTCTCTGAGAATCATTATAAAAATAAGGGTCAATAGTCTATAAGATATTTACCAGGAAAACAAGTAAGTTAAGGATGGATGGAATTGAAAGCAGAATCAATAATAATTTATCATAACAAAAGAGTCAAAGGATTAACTTAAAGCTAAGCAATTTTTATAAACTCTTTAATTAAAGGAGGGGTATAAGAAGGAATATGGAGATAATCTTAAACAGATCATAATTTAACTAAGAAACGCCTTCTTAAGTTTCTATTTCATCTCAAGATTCACTTGAGCTCTTTTGTCATTATTAATGAACCTAATCTGAAGACTAAAAGAATGGTTTTCAGTCTTACCCCATTTTATACAACTCTTCTTCTTCAAAAAGATATCCCATAGAGGATACAGCAGGTGGTACTTCTACATCATTTCGTGGTTTTGGAGGTTCACTCTTGATCAAAGGACGTCGGTACAAATAACCAGTTCTAAATCCCTGTTAAGAGATAATGTAAATTATTTCATAATCTTATTCCAACAAATAAAGGAATGTGAATTAATTCAAACAACAAGAATGCAAAGTTATGATTTAACAATCAGTTTAATAGGTGAAAGAGAAAGATTGTATTTACATGAACTCTTAAAGAAAATATTCATTCTTTTCAGTTAATAATGAGGCTAAGATCATTGATTCTCAAAAGATTTGCCTTTAGCCTTCGAGTTGAACTTGAGAATAATAATTGGACCAAGAAGTTAAGATAAAATAAAAGAAGTTGATAAATCTAAAAAAATATATTTTTTGCAAAAATTATGTATTATCATCACCATTAATTCACACATTTTTATCTAGATAAACTTACAGCATTATCCAGCATACGCATAAGAGCTTCAAACTCCAATTCTCCCACCCTCCATCTCTTCTCTCTCTTCTCAATTTTAGCATCGCCTTCTCCTTTGCCCTCTTCATGATGCTGCTTGGATGGGTCTGGAGCACCTCCTGCTCTGCGAGCTGCTTCATAAACTTGTTTTCGAGACTCATCTGATATCAAAATGAGGTTATCTATTCCCATTGGCATCATTTTTACCTGAAATATCAATCAATCATAATACTGTATTTTCAAATTCTTTGTTTCAGGTTTTAGAAGACAGAAAATTCAACAGCTTGCCTAATGAATTTATAACCTTACAGTATTTTGAGTGATATGTGCATGTACAGATGTCTATGGAAGAAAAGTTCCAGATATGCTAGGATAATATAATGGAGCATAATCTTTAATGGTATTTAAAATAAACTAAAATGAAATGTCAAACATCATATTTCTAAAGATATTACATAATTTCTCTCAGCTTATAATTTTTCACTTTTTACCCAAGCTGGTGGGTGCTTCAAACTGAAAATTTCTTTGATTAACTTTGTTTTACCATCATCATCCTTGCAAATACTAAATCATTTTACTGCGGAATCAATAATTTCCCTCTTACATGGGGTAGAGATATGATCATCTGAGAACATAGCGAATTTCATCCTGGTAATAGCTCCATTGTATTTTTAGCATCTGATGTTTTAACTCGTTAATTGTGGCATAGTATTTAATGATATGGATTATTAGTTTGGTCAGGTAATGGACTAAACAGTCAAATACAAAAACATTTATAAAATCATTTATATTATGAGCTACACAGTAAACTGGACTAAAGCAGTTTAAATTCAATTTTAGTATGTTATTTTAATCATATCTAGGATTCCATTCATATCTTGATTGTGTGCAAAATTGGGATGAATTTCAATCAAAAATCCCAAGAATGGACTTGAAAAAAGTCTGACAGGACTGGGAATCAAACCCGGGTCTCCGGATTGTAGGTCGGGTGCTCTGTCCATTGAGATATCCCGGCAGAACATTTCCATGGGATAGCTCAATGGACAGAGCACCCGACCTGCAATTGGGAGACCCGGGTTCAATTCCCAGTCCTGCAGACTTTTTTAAAGTCCATTCTTCCTTGGGATTTTTCCTGGGTGCACACCATCTTGCGCAAAATCACCCTTACCCATTTTACTGTGTTCAATCAAAAAATTATTTAGATTTTTTTAAAGGGCATTTCTAAGTGGATTTCCAGAGTAAGGAAGGTTTGTAAAAAATGTTAATTTATAAAATGACACACTCATGCTACGAATTTCCACAAAATCTACAAAGAAAAGTGGCACTAAATCATTACTTCATAAACTACTCTGCTTTGATACCCAGAGACTGTAAGAGGGAACGGTCACTAATATGAGATTATGGAATTGAAAGCATAAAATAGTTGCCTAGTTTAAAATACAAACCTGAGTTTCACAAGCCATCACTGTATTCATCACATTGAAAAATGCTTCTTCTACTGTCTCCCCAAGGCAAACTACACCATGATTTGTCAGGAACATTACCTAGGATTGAAATAATTATTTTTTAATATTAAACATTAATTCTGTAATTTCCTATATATGAAAAATTCCAGAATTTGCATTTCTAACACTAAGATCTATGCAGACCAACAAGACAGTATACAGAAACATGACATTAGAAGCTCCTTACTTTACTCATGGGGCCTAGATCACGAGCTATCTTCTCCCTTTCCTCTGAATCAAATACTCCTCCAAAGTATTGGTGAACACTCACATCACCTATCACAACAGCCTCTTGGCAAAGAGGTAACAGCCCACACTTAAGAGATGACACCTGTGAAAGAATACATTACATTAAGTCATTGCTTAAGGATTAGAAATATCTTATCCAATGGAAAGCAAACAATTGTGAATAATTTAGACCCTTCTCAGTATCCAATAGTTTCAAAAGGTAAACAGAAAATTTTGTACAATTAGTGTAGAATGCCTCTTAAAACTGTCAAATTCCTTTTTCCATGGTAAAAAGCAATAGGTTTCTTGAAGCTTAAGCATTACTTTGGATGATTTTATCAAAATCGTGCATTCGATTTAAGATATATGATCAACAATTATGAATTATAATGCATAGGAAATTAACTGATTACTACTATCAATTGACTCTCAATGTCCTCTTTTTAGACTGAAAAATTTCCTAAAGTAATTTAAGTAAGTTTCTTTAGTAATTTACACAATAATTTTTAATGAAATTAACCATTTAATTACCTTAAAGTAAATAAATTTACTCAGAAAACATAAGGTACTATGAGTACAAGAAATTTACAATTTCGCTCTTCAGATTATCACCCTTAATTATGCCTACTTCCAAAGATCTTAGAACATAGCAATCAGGCTAACTTTTGATCCTCCCCACTGAGTAGGAAATTAATAAATATTTTGAAAGCTAGGAGCTTTATACTAGAACAATCTACCTAATCATATTATTCACTTACTTAAAGCACAATGGCTTTAACTTACTGATGGTAGAGAAGGATGAAGCATCAATATTTGTTATAAATATTCAACAAATCTCTTATACTGCTCTAGTATGATTCTAATTGTAAAATTTAAGTACGTACAGTACTAAGAACAGATAACAAAGGAAGGTTGGGAGTAAAAGAAGCCCATTTTGACCTTACCTTGCAGAACAACGAGTATATGAAGAATTATGATTCACCACCAAGTAAAGCCGAAACCATCTCCGTTATATTAAGAATTATTTATATTGAGATTAAAATATTTTCAATTTCATAATTTTGCCAGGCCTATCTTTATGATCATACACTGACAATACAAACTGCGAGATGAAGTATAAAATTTAATTTTGGTCATAAGCAAGAGAGGATAAAAGAGCTAAAATACTCACAGCCAACACTGAAGGAGTATGAACATGAATAATGCATTTGATGTCCGGCCGAGCCGCATGGATGGCAGAATGCAATGTGAATCCTGCAACATTTACAGTAAAATTGGTGGTCCCTTGCTCCACTGCTTGTCCTTGCATATCAACTTTCACAAGACTTGAGGCTGTAACCTCATGGTATAAAACTCCAAATGGGTTAACTAAGAAATGTTCTTGATCTTGGTTTAACCTTGCCTGTGAAAAAATAAGCTACTATGAAAAACGTGCCCACATTTAATAGGCTATGGGAAAATATCCCTATTTTTTAAAAGAACTTTCATTTAAGTATATGATAAATGAAATCTGAGCCAAAGACTCTAATTTAAAGCGTAAGAGTGTTATTTACATAGGATTTTAGATATCTGATATTTCAGTTTCCCCACACAGTTATGTAACAATCAATGTTTGCTATTGTATGTTTCCTACAGCTGTTTAACAGCAGTAGGAAACTGTTTAAAGCATCCAATATAAATATGATTGTTTAGCAATATTTTCTTCCCTCAGATTGGGATAGAAAATTTTTGCAGAAGAAATTTATAACAGTCTTCTTAGGGGCTAAAAAATTTGCCATAGTAAACTACATGATTGGGTTAAGTTGGTTATTGGCTCGAATCAACATTTCTCACAGATTAAAGAAGAATATATTGATGTTGAGCAAACCCAAGATATATCTGATAAGTTTTTTTTGGAAATAAGACATCAATGAAGACATTTATTGCAAATGCAGCAGTGATGACTTGGCAGTCAAAATTTAGATGACCAAAAATATAATGACACCATGTTATGATTGCTCCAACTATGAAGATGAACTTAATGATCAAAACCATTGGTTGCTTTAGAAATATATTTTATGGAACAATCCAAGTGATCAGCATTTATTTCTGCTTCAATGATATGAAATTCTACCAAGTATTGCTGGACAAGATTGCTCTAACTCTTGTTTTTAGGTAACCACACAATGACAGTTGAATAAAAATAATGCTCTAATTATTGAAAGTAGATAAGTATATTTTTATAGTTAAAACATTTTACTCAACAAAATGTAATAAAACTACAAAAAATAATGAAAATATCCAAATTTCAAAACAGAAATAAAATGTCAGACATACTACCAAAATAAACTTATCTCAGACCTGTATTGATTAAATCCAAGTTAAAATCAGGGAATAATGAACTTTTCTTACCGTAATATGATTGTAAATGCCTTGGGTCCATCCATATAAATCCATCAATCGATAGACAGCAGCTAATTTGCATCTGAGGAGTTTTTCTCCTTTTGCATAGGCCATACTTTCTACCCCTCGGATATCATTGATTGGTACAAGGCAATTGGAGTCTGCAATTCATCAGGAGAAATGGTTACAACTTTATCATACATTAATTTAAAAGTCGAAAGAGAAAAAATATCAGATCCTCTTTGACCTTGCTTGACAAAGCAATTAACTGACTGAAAATGGGCATTAATATGATAATTACAGTATTAAGACATGTCAATAATACATAATTTAATACAGGAATAGAATTATGAACATCTTAAAAGTATCCACAAGCGACATCCAAAGGAAGGAATGAATAGTTTTATGATTCATTCATGGGATTTTTAATTTCCATCATCTACTTTTTCAGTCATATTGAAATTCTTATGTATTTAAGAACATGACGAGTTTGCACCAACATTCACTACTGTTGGATCATAAGTGTCTCATTTCATAGCTGTTGTGACCCATGGGGATCTAAAGGGGTACAGCCAGCATGTACAACCAGTGGTACATGATACATAAGGTCAAGGTACAGTTTTCATGCACTCAACTCTTTTCTTCATACATCACAAACAGGGAAATGAAAAAATAACAGTTGGTTTTCATGAAAAATGAATAAAGACCAAAACTATTATTTTTGAAGCATATATGCAGTGAAAGATTCAGAATGAGGTTTATCTCCATTCAGGAACTTAATTTTTTGAAACCGTAGTTCCATAAGTATGACTTGAATGATCTAAGTAATATAATAAAGTGAAATATCAAAACAATAAAAATACCGCCTTATTTAGTGGATGAAAGTAACCAATCAAAATAGTTGAATTGTTTTATTAACTTGTTTAAATCAATCAATGAAAATCTCCCGAAGCTGAGATTGAGTCATTACAGAACCAAATCTATTACAAACATGGAAGGACGGAGGCAAAAATTGATAAGATGAACGTAAGTAAAGTGTATGTAAAAATTCATATGTACTTCAATGCATCTAGCTTTATTCCTCTGTTTATGCAATGACCAATAAAAAATGACTTAATGCACTATTTCATAATTTATTCTTTGAATAATTAATGAAACAGAGTGAAAAATTACCAGATGGTGATATTTCAAGCACAATCATGTTTCAAAGAAATTAAATCAGCAGAAAAAAATAAGAAATAATTTAAATATAAAACAACAAAGTGAAACAACAATGGGCGCTAATGATAATAATAATAAAACATCTTTACTGAAGGGTGAGATTGAAATATGAGTCAATACAAGAAATAATAAGTCAATTCAAGAAATCAGTTACCAATGCTGATGAGAGAATATTTTTAGAAAGTTATCATTATATTTAAAATAAGAATCATCATACTTCTGAACATGTTTGTGCTCTGCATGCGAGATCCTGATACACCCATCATATCCGAGATCTGCTGCAATAGCCCAGCAGGCGCTGAACCATCTCTCAACTGAAGCTCGATGATACGCTCTAACTCCTCTCTGAATAACCGACTGTTCATTATCATCTCTACACGCTTCCTACGCTCCATCTCCTTCATATCCTAGAAGAAAGCAATGGCATATTGAAATTAAATCAATCAAATAAATAGTAATAAATATTAGTAATAACCTAAGCACACACAACTATGTTGTGATTAGAAAAAAAAACAAATATCATTCGTACAAATCAGACAAATTCAGATTTTGAAAGCCCTCCTATTTGACACAAGTACTAGTTTAAGTAATATATGGGAAAACTGGGGTTGATATATAGTTGGTGATGATAAGAATTTTATGTTGAAGTAAATCTTTTGTTGCATAAAAATACAAGATAGGCAAAATATCTACAGATACTTTATATGAAAATATTCCAGATTCTTGTGTCTTATAATAAACTTCCATTTTTTGGTTTATAAAAAATCAATTAAATGTGAAAATTTAAAAGTATTTTTTAAGTTATAAGCAGAATTATCATAGAAACAAGTCAACTCTCCATAAAGTATAATGAGAAATAAAATAGTCATTTAAGGCTTTATTTATAGCCATAATAATATAATGTATTTATATATTATGCTATACATGTGAATTACAAGATCTGACTGCTCAAAACCTTCTTTCTTGTCAAAAACTTACACCTTTTACCTCCCCTAAATTTCCCCCCCTATCCTTTCCCCGTAGTGATAAATTTAAAGTTTACCTTTCTCCTCAATCAAGACAAAGCAATTATCTATAGACAAAAGAGTTTAAGGAAGACTTGTATGTGGTCCTACAAGATTTGTATGAGGTCACAAATGGTTCCTGTGATTTGTTTATTGTAATTGCAAATTCTGGAACCTCAGGAAATTTATTTCTACTTAAATACCCTGCAAGCTTCCTTTCAGTGTGTGGCAGGGGGTTTCAAAAATATAGCATTCATTCGCTAACCATTTGTGTATATGGGCCTAAGCAATCTGTGTATTCCTTTAGAAGAATACCAGCTTAGATTCAACTATAACTTTGTTCATCAAGGGTACACATTTTTCATAGCCACAATATTTTAATTTACTTTATCAATATTTTAAGAATATTTCAATGGAAAACAATATTCCATCACCAAAATATGAATCTTTATTTGATATGCCTTCATTCGGCATTTGTCTCAATTTTGCAGGATGATTATTTCTAATTTAATTCGTTAAGAAATTAAGCCTGCTAGAGATGAAAATGAACTTAACATGCATTTTTTAGTGAAACAATTCCAAATGCTCTGGAGTAAAACTTGGTACTATTACATGCATGAAACCTAAGATTTCATCAAAAAATATGTCCTGTTGACAAGTTTGTTAGAATTGAGTTCCTATTTACTTTTGCTTTATTCCCACACAGAAAATGTTGCAGAATTAGCACAAACAAAGAAAACAATTATATGTTATGGACTTTTTGATATCAAATATAGACTTAAGTAAAATGAGGCTTAGATGCAAAACTGCATTATGTTAAACACTCTCAGTGCACACATTGTATTTGTATTTTTTAGAAAAAACAATTCCAAATTAGGGGAATAACTAATTTTATATTACAAACAACTTCTTAATTAAATTTTCTTTTGCAATACTTACACTAGCAACAAAAAAAAAAAATACAGAAAAAGATTTTCATCCCATATCATATAAATGGCAGTGATTTCAGCAAGTACCTGTAAATAACTGAGCAGGAGAAGGTAATAAAATTTACTTACTGCATCAATGTCTGCCGGCCTCATCTTATTTCTTTCATCATCATCTAACATTCCATCTACACCATTTGTCTGTGCTGGTGGTGTTTCCTGCACAGGGTTGCCATTGGCTGCCTGATGGCTCGTGTCCGCCATCTCGATCAGGAGCGTGCCCACAAAGTCTGCTGCCTTAAAAGATAAAGACAATTTTTGTTTAGAAGTTAAGGTCCCTCAAAAATCATCAACATTTTCATATCTCTCTCCATAACTGTCAAATAAGTTTAAATAATATTATAAAATGATTTAAGCTTTCCAAAAGGTTCCATAAAATTCAATCCAATAATAAGATATGTAAAAAGTGGGCCTCCAGATAGCCACATGGGTAAGACATTCAACTTTGGTGAAAGCAGTCCCAGGTTAGATTCCCGGTGAGTCTCACATACAAAATAACCTTAGCTGTTGAAGCACTTTTAAATTACTACCACTACTATGTAAAAAACAGGAATTTTAAATAAAAACTCAGGAGGATGAGGTTAACCTATACAAGAGTTTGTCCTGCAACTTTTCCTGAAGAATTGATAAAATTATCTTTCCTTAATGAACAACTGTAGATGATTTAACTTTTCATGACAAATTAACACTCATTAATTGTCTATTTGAATACATGAAGTTTGAAAAGTTAAGAATCCTTCATTGAGACACTTTTTTAAACAAAAAATTTCACAAAAAATGCTTGCTACACATGAGTATGTGGGTGTTAACTATTGTATTCAATCCTATTAGCAGATTTACCTATTGGCACGACCCTGATCCTGATCCCTCTGTCTTGCCTGGAACACCCACGTTGCACAAAGCTACCCTATCCCTCGCAGTCGTTACTTATCTGCAAGGAATAAAGAAATAAATTAGGACCTATAACAAAGCCCTCCTAAATAGTTACTAGTAACTATGCAGAGAATATTTTGATTTACTCTCTCAACAATTTAGTAAACAACTCAACAACTAGGTAAGTCCAGTATGCCATCATAATTAAGCAACAGATATGTTTAATGCACTAAAAAATAATCTTGATGCGTTGCATTATTATTTGGGTAAAATCATCCTTGGCTAAACAAAAACGTATCTTCTTAAATCAAAAGATCTTCTGCTAGAATAGCACTGTATATTGCACAGTAAAAGCTGATTTAACTAGAAATGTAACTAATTTTATATTACAGTACAACCATAGCAAAAATACCCTTACAGCATAAAAGAAAATCTACACATTCTCAATCAAAGGAAAACAATAGCTCAACGCAAAAAATTGATTAATATCAGAAATTATCATCATATGATTGCAGTAGTAGAATTATTGACCAATTATAGCATTTGGACGTTTAGTATAATTGCATTTGCAAAAATGAATTTACAACTCTATTGTAACATTTACCACAAATAAATGATTTTAATAATTAAGAGTTAAATTTTGGTAAACAGTATTAAATAAAAAGGTGCTAAATTTATTATGCAGACAATTTCCCAATAAATAAGAGCACGATTTATTTCACCATACAAAAATTCTTAAGATTTTATTGAAAAGTTATCTACAAAGTTACATCACATATTGATTAATTTTCATTTCTAACCTAATTACACCTTTTTTGAGGGAACGTCCAATTAAAAACCTGTATAATAAGGTATACATTAAAATGATCATGCTGTTCTATAAGACAATTGTCATAAAACAATAAAAAACAATCGTAAATATTACGTTGATAATTAAATCGACAAATCACAAACACTGTGCTTTCTTCTGTGAACTGGTCAAAATATTAAGAAGCCACATATTTCTTAATTCGTTTGTATATGCCTCACACTAAATTCTAGTCGAGGCATGATTTGAAATGTCATCGTAACACCCTCTATCTGAAACGAAGGTGCATTGATCCCGATATGCATGCTCCGTCCTTTAATTAAACATCCAGAAACAAAAGGCGAGCAAAACAACGAAGGAAACCCGAGGAAACAGGGACATTAGCCAGCAAAAAATAAAATGCCGTGTTCATTCGCCTGCTTCACCACCTCCAGACGAGTTGGTGGGATGCAATCGCTAGCCGAGACACTCGGTGGGGATTAACAGGAAGTAGAATTGGGATAGGGGAAAAGCATAAGTTACGGAAAAAATAGAACCTTTAAAACTCTCGTTTGAAGCGGGGGAATGTGTACTAAAGATAGGACGAAGGCGGAAGAGAGGAAGAAATGGGCGCGACGGCTTAGCCACGGATTAGAACGCATACAGGTCACTCCCACCGTAAAGGAATGGGGTCAAGGAGTTTATATGGGAAAAAATGGGAAGAACTATCCCATTTCATGCCTGAACGGGGGGATGATGAGATGTGGGTCAAGGACGATGCTGCACCCGAAAATAACTATGGGCACATCCCCCGGGACCTGTTGACCGCTTCGTGCAAGAAATGAGACTATACACACAAACTTCACTTGAAAAAGCAAACGTCCCTTTTAAGTTTTCTGAATAGGCTCCCGAATGGATTGACTCAAAGGAAGGAATGGGGACACGGAGAGCCTTTGAAAGCTGCAGTTCATCAGGGTGGAGCCGAGATAAAACATATAAAGGAAACGTCTTCAGGGAGATTTTCTTTGCTTTTGCGAGCCACCAGAGAGGGTGAAATAAGGGTGTATCGATTGAACAAAATAATAGAGGGCAGATACGCCATTCGTGAAGCACAGACACGCGCATTGCAGGTCACGCAAATATTCAAGCAAAACATCTCTTACGCACAAAAGCTAATTGTAAGTAACTTCAAGTAGATTATGTCACGCTAAGTAAGAACCCAATTATGTTCGGGTGGATATATAATAACGTATATTTTTCTAAAGCAAAACTTGCAGCAATTTTGCTAGTGTGATTCCCTCAACTCTTTTCATGAATTAAAACTACTGAACAAATTAAATTTACAATTTTCATTCAAATAACTACAAATCTGTCAGTCAAAATAAGGGGAACAGCTACTTCCTTAAGCCAAAAAGAGCTGAAGACGCAATAAACCAATTATGAATTTCTTTTTTATTTAAAGTTAATCGAATATAATTTCCAATTTCCAACGAGTTCGTATCTGGCAATAAGAATTTTCGCGGAAAAATTATACCAAAGACTTAAGCTAACCTGCCAATTTTAGTCTTTTGAGAATATAAGTAAAATATTTTGATCTCATAAATTTAAAGCTACAACGCCAAAAATTTAACTTTCGTAAAACCAAAAGGTTTGGTTAACACTCAGCGGTCGAATCATTTTGAAATTTTATTCTATTACCGGATTACAATAGCAATGGAAACCTGGTAAATAACGATTTTAATCCGAAGTTTAAAACTATGCCGCTATAACGCAAGATCAATTTCAATTCATCTAATAATGAATAAAAGCATTATGTAACTGATATCTACAACAAGGCCTGGGAATACATAAAACAGTAAGGTTTATTTACTTAAAAATTTCCTAATTCGATGGGGAAGAAATTTTCATCAGAAGCAAGATTTTTATTAGCAAACAATGACGATTTTTCACGTAAAATGCCAAAACAATGGGGCCTTCGTACCGGCCAAGTATTAAACATTGAATACATCAAAATTTCCATATTTCAGCGCTGAAAATATCTTTGTAATGGTTTCCCACATGAATAACCATTTTAAAGAAAGCCACAAAAAAGTTATAGTTTATTGCGAGGACAACTACCCGACCCTCAAATGCCATTTCCAGAAAAAAGAAAAAGCCCAACGGGTTTCAGAACTTTCCCTTCGCAAAACCCGAATATCAGCGAATATCTTGACTGAAAAGCAGTTGAGAAATCGAACGGCGCCTCTCTGGAATGACGACGGTCTGCAAAGACCAAATTGCCGTGTCACCCAGCACATACTTTCTCATGCACTCCAGCGACGACCCCTCTCGTGAAATGCCGACAGCGGTCAGGGGTCAAATGCGTAACCACTCAAAGAGGGAGGCAACGGCGTCTTTGCCGCCCATCCCTTTCGAACGCTTTCACTCAAGACAGACACTACAGAGATGACTACCACCCTTCCTCACTGATCCATTAGGAGAGTCGATTCCGCTTCTCAAACAAAAGGGACTCGCTATTGGCAATTCGCCCGTATTCCTATTATTTTAAACCCATTCAAAGCTTTCCCGCCGCCGCTACCGTCGAAATGTAGGCCGGAATACTGCAAATCCGGCGCCGACAAATTCATTAAGCGGGGCCAAAAAAGGTTCGAAAGCTCGAGTTCATGAAGAGAAAGTATATATATGAGCTTGATTCCTTAATCTTCACTCTAGCGGAATGAGAGGAATGCAAAGTAAAAAGTTACGATAAAGTCGCCCAGCGTCATACTTCCCACACTAATGACACCATAACTAGGTTTTAGTTACGTTATACTCAATGATGGCCACTGTATTTCCACAATTTATACTCCATTACCCAACGAAACTATTTAATTTTATCGCGAATTTCCAAATCGCAAACTTCAATTTGTCTAAAATGTTTAAACGCTGAAGTAAATTTACAAGAAAGAAATTTAAATTTCTTAAGAAACGATTTAGTAAATAGTAATTACATCGCAAATGTAGATCAAATAGCATACATTTTGGCATTAAAGAAGTATTTCATAGCTCAGTATTCACCCGGAGTCTAATGTAAAATGAGTTGATAAAATAGCTTTCTTAATGATAGTCGAAATTATGGTAATTTACTGCGGACAATTTAGAAATTCTAGGAGGAATAAAATTCTTCTTCAACTGATGCCCGAGAAATGAAAATGTGCGGAGCTGAGTTCACGGTAAAATATTAGGGATTTCTATTGTCTCTTGTTTCACAACAGCCGACTATCAGGCGAATCGTCAGAGGAAAATCTTGTCGCCAACGAGAAATATTACCGATTTGGTAAAATTGATACCATAAAAATCTATACGGTAAAGTACCCAGATGCTTTCACCGTCATATCAGTGGAATCAGCACCGCAGAGACCCTCCAGGTGGAAGCGAAAGTGCTTGAGCAAACCCTTCTCCGGAACGTTTAGCACTTCCCGAGACATTTATCCACCGCCGCCAACAAATCAGACCAACGGCCACCAACGGCTACTCCAGTTAAATCTCGGCCGAAGCGGAGGAATTACCGACCGGACGTACACCCACGCGTATCTCCGCCAGAATTACGAATACATATTCAACGCGTGTATAATAATCACCAACTCGGTTTTCCATTAACATCCCCGAGCCGCCATGCCAACGCTTAAGACTACGAAGCCCATTTGCCGGCTACCTTCCCTCCTTTCCTTAGCGTTCTTTTGACATGCATAACTTATTACGTAACGGTTTCTCCCACTCGAAGAACAGCCGGAAAAAGAAATCACAAAACTCCCGGCGGCGACGCGAATGCGCTTTCTCACTGATATCCTTCGAGCGAAAAACATCGATTTATGTTCGTCGATTTCAACTGCCCGCGATCTGCTCCGAGCGGAAGATGGCCGAGATATGCACCTGAGTGGAAATTAATCCATTGCTTCGAGGCACTTAAACGCGCTGTCTCTTCAACTGCCTCTTTTCTAGCTTAGAAAGTACTTCCGCGAGCGGAGGTGAATCATTCATAACAACTCTCCTCTCGACAGGGGAATATTCGTAGATCACGGCGCCGCGGGGAAATCGCTCTCACGTGCACTATGAAGAGGAGCGAAAAAATCGCGACGAGTGCAATGCTGACGTCAGATGCGCAGCAGAAAGCTACCTTTTAGGTTTATAACGAAAAAATGAATTTTTAAAACATCATAGTCCCCATTCGGCTTTGAAACGACTTTTGTTTGGATATGTAACGTTCCAATTCATTCCGTATTCAGAAGGAATATATAACCAATGAACTTGAAAATTGAACTACCGAAATACTTGACATTTCGTTTTCTTTCACAAAGAGTAAATCTCTTGGTAGGTATTAATCTCTTAAGTACAAAGAGTAACCTCAAGTATGTACCACAAAGTTGAAATTCGTTGGTGACGATCGGTTCTTTAATTAAAAGAGATTTTCTAAAAAATTCTTAATCTATAGTTGAAATTGTACAAACACAATCATTCTAATGACTATCGGCACTTATTTTGGAATTGCTTTGCTTTCAATAAATTGGTGTGTTTTCAAACCTTGATATACACGTAAAAGAACCCTATATAATTAAGATGGTTTATTGTGTACCCATTTACATCATTAACCCCTTGACAAGCGAACCGCGCAAAGCAGAATATAAGTAGGTGCAAGATGCGATCAGACTGCATTCAATCCACGAACTTCATTTTTATTCTCCTTTTCTGTAAGTATTTGGCGCGTTTTTCAGCTTACGTTACGTCTTATATACCAAAGAAATATCTGTGAAATTGGAGTTAATACGGCGGGAGAGCGTAGCGTCAGAAGCAATAAAAGTTATAGATTTGGTCGAGTCCCGAAAATAAACGACCACCTTGTCTTCTGCAGACGAAGCAGCGTGAAATGGGCTGGTTGCAACTGACCTGCCCCTCCCAAGACGGAGGAAGGGGGCTTTATGAAGGGCAGATGCATTCGAGAAGACGCATCGCTGCCCATGTCTAGACCACCAGTCCGCGGGAAATGGTTTGTCGCAGCAAATTGAGGAGATACCCAAAGCGTGTCGTTCGGTCGAAGAGTAATTAAAGACCGTTCACCCTCAGTCATCCGCCACTGGGGTTACGAGGACAACTCTAAATTGACCTGCACGATTAATCCAACTATGCGAGCTCTAATGGGATTCGCTTGATGGAAAGAAATCTGGAGAGAGGCCGGCAGCGGACAAATCCGTCCCTTTGTTGAAATTAATCTCTATGATCGCGGATAATTAACGACGTGGAAATAAGTAGACTTTAAAATTAATTCAGAGGCTCTGCAGGTGCTTCTATGCACTTAGAAATGGTGATTTAATTCCATTAAATCATGAATAATTCCAAAGAAGTGCAATTGCTACTTCGAACAAATAATACGATGAATACGATTAAAAAGCTGGAGTTAAAACTAATAATATAATCAAGTATGAAAACGAAAGATGCGTGAAATGAGTTCTTAGCTTGAGATGTTTTTTCTTCAGATATGGATTTTTTTAATCATGGCAATTAAAGAGAGTGCATATTTCATTCAAATGAAAGGCCTAATTCCGTTATTAATTTTCTCTTTCGTATTACAATCACTCCGAGTCCATTCCTGGATTTAGGACACTTTCAGGCTCAGAGAGTTCAACGCATCGATGCAAGCGAATATTTCTTAGTTAGACTAATAAAATACAGTGCCTAAAAAGTTACAAACTTTTGATACACGGGTTTCCAACTACATGACTCCTACAACGATCTGTACCCTGTTTTATGTTCTATCACATATTAATTCGATCTTTACCAACCTTTCTCTTCAATTATTGAGACTATATAATACGCGACTTTATAAGTGCGAACCCCACTAAATCTGTGCGACTCATAGATAATCAACTCATTAGCTAGCTACAGCTTAAATAGTTACACAAAATTCGAATATTCAAACCGCATTCGATATTACATTCAACTCCAGTGCAGTCTGTTAAGCATAATTAAGAACACAAATTGAAGATAAAATTAAGAATAATAGGTTAAAATCCAATCCTCCCAAATAACTTGATCTTCGAAAGTCTTCATAAAAACTTTAAAATAGCTATTTTAATAGTCAACTTCAGCTAAAGAAACGTAATTCGTAAATGATCAACACTTTAGCCCATCATAGTACAAAAATGTATAAACTTAAAAAATTCGAATTTCTATTATTAGGAGAACCAATAGTCTTAAAAGGCAACTAGGCGAGGTATCGCAAACAGGTCACAATAATTATTATCTCAAACATAGAGCTATCAAACTGAGATAGGCAGCACGCAATACAAATACCTCCCATCACGTGATTAACAGAGATGGCCATCTTAATCTAATCGTAACTCTTTCATGAAGCTTAGATAACTCTCTGGCTCTTCACATCGAACGGTAAAGCTTAAAGAAGAAAAATCTCGCAGTAACGCTGAAATTTCATATCCCTAGGAAAATTAATCGAAGGGAAGAATAAGATCTCGGTTTCCGTTGCTGCACAGGTGAAATAACGGTTATCCCCCAACCTCTATGCATGAAGAATGGACGGACAAGTACCCCGCAACCTCAACCGCCATCGACTTTTTCCAACATTTTTCCCGAAGGAAAGACATGGAGGAGGCGCGGTTTTTCTGAAAGTCACGGTCGTCGACGAAAGCAACACCTGGCGGGCGTTAAGTCACTACAAGCAACGCCCACCCACCTTTTCCCCCAAACACATCCTCATAGATTTCTGGAAGGTTGGATCAGACTCCAACACGGTATCTCGATTCTTTCCGAACACAAAGAGGGTGAATAAACAGCAATTCCGAAGATTTCTGCCCTCTCCATTACGGGAGGGCGGGGAAAAAAACGAAGAGCTGATTATACACGCTCTATGCCGCAGACGTTGTCCCTTTTGTCTTCTTGAGTCAGTATGACCTCCGCACCAGGGTTGCCAGACGCTTTTTCGGAATGTTCAACATCCATTCGCCGCGTAACTCGTAGTAAATATTCAACAAAGGAATACCAACTCCTGCAGACTACAACACATTACTTCCTGGCCTTTGTTTTCCACTTTCTTCCCACTTCAACGCTTGAAAGATTCCTGAACGCCTACCGATGAACTTAACGACCTAAGGTCAACTTATTCTGGGTTAAAGGCGGATTCTGAAAAGGCAATTAATTATTCTCCGCTCGTGAAAGCTGACGCGTAACTCGCCAGGGCTATAAAGTGACTGTTTGAGATTTCTCGAACATAATTACCGAGGAATTGGTGCAATGCATATGAGGAAATCTGAATAAAAGCGCGAGTTGATACGATAAAAAGTCGATTAACAAGCAGTGTAAAGTAGGCTTAATCACTTAGTGAACGCAACATTTCACTTCTGCTACGTAATTCGAAATGGGGATATGCCAAAGAAAAAAGTGTAGGCTTTAAAAAATAAACCATTAACTACCACATGCATATTTGAAATCAATTAAAACCGATGAAAACTTCTAAATAAAGGGACTCATATTTTGCTCTCGTCGTAAAATAAAGATTTGTGAAGACTATTCCACGAAAACATATAGTAAATATTATATCAAGAGAAAAAGAAACACGAAAGTAAGCACATATGTCCATGAATTAGATAGCCTGAGGGGACAGCTAACGTCAGATGCCAAAAGAAATTAAGGCCCAAGGAAACGAAAACATGAGGGAGGGCGACCGCCTGCCGCAACCCGATGGCTTAACAATACTCGACAAAAAGTGCTATAAAAATGGAACAATTTTCTCGATGGGAATTTTATGAAAGAGTAGCCGTGAATATTAGACTATGGATAGAATTTTGTACGTGAAGAGAGGAAAGAAGCAGACATGATGATGAAAAAATAATAGCAAAATTGTTGAACTCAAGCGTAGTAAAAGAACTTGATAAATATATTTTAAATGAGTGCATTGACCACTTATAATCGTGTGACAATAAGTAGTTACGATTACTTCATATCTTAAACGACCAACATTTAATAAACGAACTCTCCTTCTTAATAATGATTTGATCGTGATTAGATCGCTCAAGATTAAAAGAAGGAACTTATGCCGACAAATTCTCCATGTTTAAATTATACTTAGAGACTAGAGGCCCAAGAGCATAGTCCCAAATTAGAAAAAAAATCAACCCTTCTATTGCGATAACAAACAAGTTTGTCAATCACAATTCCAATCCTCAAAATTCATGGTGATATTCTTTAAATGACGAATAACCCTCTCCCTTCAACATTACACCTTGATGAAAGGAGTAAAATAAAATCATTGAACTGAGAATCTGTTTTATTGATCCCAAATCAATCGGGAAACAATAGATGAATTCAATCTGGACAGTAATGCAATTTAAATAATTTATTCGAGTAGTGAAAATAAACAAATTCAGAAACTTTTAAACACGCTGCAAAATAGGTAAGTTCGACAACACGAGATTTTTTTCACCAAAATCCGAAACCCATAAATTTGTAATTTTTTCATTAACGTGATATAAGCCCCAAATCCTGTAACGACAAACTTCAAATTCCCAATTCCGAATTGACGATGAACAAGTGTCGATTTCCTTTGTACTGCTAGCATGTGTAAGCGGTGAGATCTTTCGCACGTAACCCTGAGTAAAATTACAGAGACAAAAGTCGGAGGAAGCCTCGTCACCATGGACCTTGGATTCCACTCATTGACAAAACTCATTACGTCAGAGGCGAAAGCGTTTGTTTGCGCTCTCTTATGCCAAGAGCCAATTCGCAACGTCCAATGCGACTTAAATATACTTCGATCGAAATGCAATGAATCTGTATTTTACTCCCGTCTTCCTAAGAAAATAAATCATATTATGAGATGTCCAACGTCTTCCAGAAAATAAACACCGAAATCTATTTCAGTTTTCAGAAATGAACGAAGAAAAATCTTATTCTTCATTATTTAGATGCGCTGATGACATCATTCAATTGGATAATCCGTTATTGCAGAGATAATTTGTGCTGCGATTGAGAAACTTACTCACTATAAAAGTCATTTTTCTCTGTCTATGCAATTATTCAGTGATTGTTGATTGATTTCAAGTATTAAAATTTTCTACAAAAATATTCTTTGAGCAACTAACTAAAATGTATACATGAGAAAGCAATGTTTCAATATTTTACGGAAGAATAATACATTCAATATCTTACGAATTAGGGAGGTATCTGGGCTTCGGCTACCGACAGACTGAATGATTACGTCAACACATTAAAAATAAACCGTTACGTTTCGTTACGGAAATCACCCTACCGGACGCAAAACAGCGCATGGGCTCCCGAGGTCGCAGGAATGGACTCCGGCAGATGAAAAAGAAAGGAACTTCGTAAATTAAGCGCGCTGAGCATTAACTTCCACAGTTTAACATGAATTAACAAATTAAGACTGTTACATACATCCAGTCGATTGGAATAAAAGAAAAGATTCTCGCTCCGACGAAAACAAAACTCTCGCGAATTTCCGCCGCCTTCAGGAGACGCGGAAGACCGAAAAAAAATACGAAAACCGGTCGGCGAAGACCACCGCCCACACTCCCGCTTAACCGGCTCTTCTCAACTCCGCAGAGGATACTGGATGAGATAGGTCTGGCAACAACGCAGACAGGGGAAGAAGAGTGCGCCTGCCCTCGACTAACTTGTTTCTTTCTCGAGTCTCGAGAGTATTCCTGAGGCCGACGCGTCTTCGCAGAGACGCCTTCCGAAAACACGTGGGCAATGCCGACAAGAGAGATGGGCGTTCCTTTCTTTTCACCATCTGAAAGAATTTTCATTGCTGTAATGGGATTATCTTTAAGGAAATTCTGAACGCTTGAAAACAATGAAAATGAAACAACCTGGCTGTTCAATAAAGAACGTGAAGTGACGTATACAGCAAATGATACTCGATAATTTTACAAATATAACTAAATAAACACATTGAGAAATTTGCGTAATTAACTCGCCAAAGCTCATTTTGCCTGAGTGGAATCGTACCACAATGTCGATGGCAAAGACATCAATTTTGAAACGAAGTACTAAATTAACTTTCTCAATGTTATGTACCATAATATACATTAAATTAAGTCAAACTCGAGTGCTTTGGAGAATTAATTGCCAATATGCACTCAACACATACATGATATGATATCATAAATATATAATTATAAAGATTTATTTACCAGGAGAACTTTCGTCTGCGAGCTGAGGACACGCCCTAAAAATCTTTTGGCCTTCCGCAGTTCGTGGTTTCCGACTATTTCGTTATCAAGACTTCCACAGCGAGTATAGCGAAATGTCCTATTCCTATCTATTTATTTAGTGGCAGTGATTTCACGATTAAGCAACCAAATCGATTCGTAAATATCCCTAAAATAGGGAAGTTTTATAGCTTCAACGTCTGTGAACTTTTAAATAAACAACATACACTAAAATATTTGTTTGCTAGAAAAACGTACACATCACTAGATATTTACAATGGATCAGATCTCAAGAATCCAGAAATAAAACTATTTCAGAATTCCCCAAACACGCTTTTTTAAGAATAAAAGGATATTCAGATTTAGTCTCAGTAACCCGATGAGTATTACGACTACGTTAAAGATTCACACGTTCAATTGTGACAATTTAGGGCTAATATTTTGATTTGTTAGGTATGATAGGCACGGTTATACTAACACATGAACTACTAACTTTGGTGCAATTATAAAACTTTAAGTATGTAATGGATTTTATACCTTTATATGTCATAGAAAACGTTAAAATGAACGCGAGTGAGCTGCGGAAACTTAACCTTAAGTGCTAAAGCAACTATTAAAAGTAAATTATAATAATCAACGAGCGAGAAATCATGTCTACCGGGACATGGCACTTTGAATGATCTAAACTAAGCAATGTTACAATCCGTGCGGTAGAGCAAGAAGGCTGACTTGTATATACCAATTACTACAGGGATGGCAACTCACTTGTTTTATTAAGGGCCGACACGTCCGGTTCTATCCACTGCCTTCCATCACGTACTGTGGACGCCCACCCCCGAACTCAATCAACCTCGTTTGGTGCAAAGAGAACTGGTGCGAGGGATCCAAGGAAGAGACTCCCAATGTCACTCGACGGACACGCCCTAAATTCAAACGACACCATATCAAAACCCCTAATGTTCGCGACGCGCCTCAAAAGAGGCGACGATTTGCCATCACTTTCACCGCTTAGCACGCCATTTAAAAGTCGCTTCGTTGCATGACTGCGGAACGCAACCGTTCATTCATAATTAATATATTTAATTCTTGAGCTTGTGAATTGGAATCATATTCCAGGCAGTTTTTGAATTAAGACTCTCCCAAGTCACGATCAAAATCTTCTAAAAGAATGCAAATTACAATCACTTTAAGATTGTAATCCAAATATCGTTTCCCCTCATTATCAACAAGTTTTGAACACCGTAACATAGTTACTCGAATAACAAAGAAATGGTGAAAAAGCAGTCACTCGAGATCATCAATTCTAACTCGGGCACTAAAAATAATAACCTTTGTAAATCCTTGAGTGCACGGTGTGCGAACGACCAAAACGTACAGAGAATATCAAAAGTAACCGAAAATCAGAATTATCCTGAATGATACAAACAAGCCAAAAATTAATTCCAAGTAATTTTTATCAACGTATCACTCAATCGAACATTGATTGAATTCTCAGTAATTTATTCTGAGGCAAAATCTCCGCGATATCCAGCACAATTTCGAAATTTGAAGCAAGTTTATGATACTGCATCCACGATCAGCACCGAGACTAAAATTTATGACCGGCGCGCCCAACGGAGCCGCGATCATTCCGCAGCTCCGCAGCAATTTATGATCCAAATATAAAATTACGAAGGATAAGCAAACATTTGCGGAAATATAGGAAATTTGTCACGCTTGACACAAAGCTCTCGTCAAGCTTTTGGGCTGGCTGCGACAAGAAAAGTCGGCGATAAACTTTTGATAGCACTTCCTTCTGAGGTGCATTATCTTTCCGATAAAGAAAATGTAACTATTTACGAAAAGAGGATTGGGTAGCCAATACACCAGAGCAACTATCTCTCGCTTATCGCCTTCAACAAGAAGATAGCACCGTTACGGAAATGTACCTGGCACGGAGAATTGTTAGTTCTTTGTCTGGCATGGCTCTGTATGAATGGATACTTTTCCCAATCAATGTCAGTTACACAAATTCTTCGTCAAAAATAAGAAATTCTTAGCCATTAAAGGATCTCACCGATAGAGCGCTTATTGACAATCCAAAGAGTAGTTACGACCATCCCAAACGGAAGAGATATCAAACAGCTTTACAATAAGCACCGAAAGAATTAGTAAAATGTACTTAATTTACCGCATTTGTGTTATATTCACGAACAAATTTTTTATGATACGCGCAAATGATAACACAAAATACGGTAACAAAATAATAGCGTCGAAGTTGATTAAAATTATCAAAGTTCATCTTCCGTTCGCTGAATAGACAGAAACTAAATGTTTAATTTAATTAAATATACGACAGGGACTGGTAAATAGACGACGACAGAAAACAGGAAAGATGCATGCGTAACCACTATGAAAACTTATCGATAAAGATTCCGCAGGAGCTCATAGCACATCGAAGCACATATAGAGGGGGGAGAGCGATTTTAGCGTCTTCCAGACAGGAATTCGTCAACAACGCAAGTGACATAAGCTTTTACACCGATCTAGTTAAAACAATCTTGAACGAGCGGATAACTAGGAACAGCAATACAGAGATAAACTCACCGTAACTCACTTGCAGGTAATAGCAACTTAGGTTACTGTTATAAGATTAATTTTCATAGCCCGGAATAGAGACGAAACCAATAAACACAAATTAAGCACTTACGCTGACCTCCGCATTACAACTGCAGAGGCGGGGGCTGTCCAACAGAACGATCTTCTTCGGGGGGCGAGTTAGAATGCAGTGACACCTATGCGAAGATAAGGTATCACCAATCCCTCGAGCATTCTTTAATCTGAGAGACTGATCCAAAGTAAATAATACATAGATATCTCGGGAGACAGATTACAGCTTTACCACCAAGTAATTCGTTCCTACGTATACATCGTAGGCGACAGATACAGAACCTCATGGGACAATAAAATACTAAATTACATTCAAAATTCTGCAATAACGTTTCATGACAATATTTCGAATACGAGTCTCAGCTGGTATTATATTCCCGCTATTCAGCTGGTATTATATTCCCAGTTGACGTGGTACTTATAGGTTTTCGGAAACCATTCGTCAATGACGAGAAAGATTGACATTTGAAAGCATTTCCGATTTTTAGACCTTTCCTTGAATATTCCAGCAGCAAATGTGACCCTGCAAGTAAGCGCTTAATCCGTGAATTAGAAACAATACAGCGATAGGATAATCGATTTGATAAGAATTATTACGATGGATCGGTATCGGTATTACCCTTATATTCAAGACTTAATTTGCTAAGTAAATGCAGAGAGAAGACGCTGCAGATGTTGTGCTCGCCCTGTTAGCGAGGTCAATCGGATACTTCGAGAAAAATTGGGGAAAAAATTCATGGTTAAGCAGTTTCATTTTCCCGAGACTGATGTGTGGCAGTAACCGATTGGGGGAATAGACAATGGGAAGTGAACTTCCAGCCATATGCCAAAAAGCGGTTCGCATGGTTTATTTTTAATGTGGATATACTTTAAATCGAGAAAATCTTTCATCCATTTTGGTGTTCTCAACGATATAACAAAAACGTTCTCGTGCTACCCAAATTGAATGAGAATTGCTCCAAATTTGAAGACTATTAGCCGAGCGATTTGCGATTTCAAGGCGACCGGAGTATTTCGACCGAACTAACAAACCGAAGATAAATGGAAGAGACAACCGAGGAACACAGAAGGATTACACTACGTTAAAAACTATATTCGCGGAATCTATCCTGCCCTATCATCGAGAGATGATCTTGCTACTGCCGTGTAAGGAGCCTCCTCACGGAAAACAATCGACAAGGCGTTTAGGTCGAGACGAGGATGCGACAGTTAATCGATGGATAAAGCAAGTGGGGGAATAAAAATGGCTTGAACCACGGCCACTTTGGAGCGGCCCACATAAAATTGGAAGATGAAATGGGAGGGGTGGATTGACAAAAGGACGCGAAGGGGTGAGAAGGAACGGGGTATCCGACAGCGGCGGGAGGAAGAGCAATAAAAATGATTGGGCAATAGATTTTTTTTTGGATTGCATACAGAAAAAACTGGCAGATATAGAATGGGAAGGGTGAAAGAAAGGCAGTGGGCGTGGTCGATAAAGCCCATCTCTTGCTCTGGTGGCCATTTCCACAAACTAAGCGTGTCTAGCACGCGGGCTTTAAGGGGGACTTTCATTGAATTCCATTCGCAGTCGTGTAACTCTAATGAGGGCGTTCTCAGACAAAAGAATTCCGAGAATGATTCCGAAAAGTTTCGGAAAAAAAACGAAAAGTTTGAGCTTTAATGAACCCATTAATCTCGGAAATGTTGTCTACACAATGATAGAAAAATAAAATTTTATTCCTATATAATTTTTATTTCGTGAAAATACACCACCGACAACGATGAATGAAAAGTATCACGCTGGAATATATAATAACTAGTTAGCTTCGAGATACATATTCCATGACAACTGTTTTGTTAAACTACTTCATTAATTCTACCATAAATAACTTTTGTACTTGTAAACTCTGTCATTATTATTCGACTGCTCAAAACTTCCAATCCTACAACTAATTCTACGATAGAAATTAAGATAAGTACGTAATCATAAAAAATTTGACCCATGTTCACTTCAAAAGTCAATTTTAATAACTCAATTAAATCTTTAATAGTTTTCTATAGAACGCAAAATTATTAATTTATCGATGAGCTAAAAATTCATTTTCCGTGGATAACTTTAAAACCATCCCAAAACCTCTACAATTTTGGGAATGTACTGGTTTACAATCAGTAGAAGGGGAATTTTATGTACACACATCAACATAAAAATAACAATGCAAAACAATTCATTTCACAACTATTTTCTTTCTTCTCGTCGTAACACAGCATGTTAGAACTACAAATATAATTTCCGAAACAAAACAATAGGCGACGCTCATTGGAATATGAGAGAAAACAGCGGTCAAAGCTGAATGATAGAACCAATGTTACATAGTGACTTTCCTCTGAGCTGCATGGAAAGGTTCGCACTTAACACAAGGACTTGGATCGAGAAGTGCGTCACTTTGAATGCCAAGACAATGATGCAAGGCAGACGACAACTTGAACCCTTAAACATCCATCTCGAGGAAGATAGAGAGGGAGCCTTTGATTCGATGAGCATCGAATTCCCGCTAAACGAAGTGACTTCTTTAGAAACATTCGTTTTCTATCTGAAAGACGTGGAAAGCTTGAAGACTACAAAGAGAGACTGTAATCTGCAAAACGATGTCGTCTGCGATGAGTTAAGTAGGAGTAAAGTATTAAAGGAGTATTTATTTCCGTAGAGAATCGCCCGAGTTCTTCGATGGCAAGAAACCTGGAGTAAATCCGCGAAAAGGAAAGTTTAATTTCGTAGAAATAATCAACCGTAGTAAACATTTTCGAAAAACATGAACCAATCAAATTGAAGATATATCACCAAATGAATCTTTCCTGAAACAGGCAAAATTATGTTCCTTTTCAACAATCTATGGATTATAATTTCTTAATCATGCTATCATTAAGAGCCTCTACAGACATAAAACCTTTCGAGGGTGAAATAGTAGTAGTATTATTTCCTAATCTAAGGGGAAAAGTACCGGAGTCAGATATTCTACTGTCTTCGAATACCTACATTTTGAATTAATACCAGGTCACGTAACCACTTTTTTCATCATATCCAGAATTATCCTAAAGCAATAGATAGAGATATACGGAAAGTTCAAAGCACTTCTTTTATCTCCCTTATTTTTCTATTTTTTCCACTGTTAATCTTCGATAAAATGTTATTTTTGTAGATGAACCCACAGTAACATTCAATTTCTAGCTGTTTTTAGCGAAAAAAAAAATGTCAACCGATTCCACGATCGAAAGGATAACGCAAAAACCTAACATTTGATGAACAGACTCCTTTTAAAGTACTCGATTGTTAAATGACTATTTACCGGCTAAAATAATTACCGAGCAAAAACTTCCTCTAACAGAAAGCATGCTATAGAGCCATGAGGAATGAGAATTTATGAGCGATAAAAAAAGAATAGAAAAGTTCGCACGCGGAAAAGCGGAGAAAGGCGGAACAGGAAGGTTGGGGTCATTATCAAGTGGAAAAATGAAACAATGGCAGGAAGAAGATATGACAAAACGGCGAAGCAGTCGCCGCGAGGAAAGGAGGCGGCAAAAGAAAAAAAGAGGGAAAATGAACAAAGAAAGGAGACTAGGGCACGAGTTTAAAGGGTGGGGAAGTGGATGCTTAGGATCTCAGCCAGATCCAGAATAGAAGCGGCATGTAGAGCATTCGGACGCCACAGTAAAAGAGAAAGTGACGTAAGGACTGGCCGGTAAACATCTTCCAAATATTAGTGCCCTCGATTAAAACGTTTAACTTTTCACGGATGTGATACGTCTTCTTCGATTTGATGTTCAAGAACGAAGATCGATGTCCGAGAAAGAATGAGCAGGCGAGACTGTTTGTTAACTTTACCGCGATACTGGCTGAAATGGAAGAAGACTTGACAAGAACTCCCTAACCTGAGCATAAGGAAGCTATGATTCGAAATAAATAAAAAATAAAACCAAACCGAAGATCTGAAACCGAAGGAAAGATAACTCTTTGGAAAAAGTTAGGGCAGGACACCATCTAAATGAAACGAGGAATAGATAGCTAATAGGTCATAGGCGGCTTGCAGGCCGATATCAATGCAGACTTTGCTAAATCACCACCTATGGAAATGCAACAGAGGCCTTGCAATAGATGTCAACAGTAAGCCGGATGGATCAAGCGAAGAAGCCATTACTGCAGAAAAATCAATGGCCGAAAACAAAAAACTAAAACTCTCAAGTACGGCCGGACTTCGTAGAACGACATTATGAAGAGATAAAAGAAAAAAAATGTCATTTCCGCTTGACTCAGACGAACGCTTTCAAGATGGCGATTATCAGTCGTCTGAATAAACTCAAGTGGAAACTGCCTGGTTTTTCTTTTACCTTTTCAAAAAAAGTCTTAGGTATAAGCAAATGTTTCGTAAAACCTCATGTATGGGACGTCCCCTTTTTATAGCTCTGAATCATACGTAAGAGAATGTATGCGGCAATGAAGCAGTGCTACGGATAAATTATAAGAATAAAATGGTTTAACCAAGTATTTTCTGACGTTCTCAGAGAATGGGGATATGGAAAACAATGATAAAGAAAGGAATATTAGTCGAGCACACCAATGATGTGTGCACGAATATAGAATGGTGAGAAGCATTATAGAGGAAACTTGGTGTCATTACGAGAGGTAAATTACGGTATAATAAAGTCAATAACAGTGAGGAAATTGAATGATAGTCATAGGGCAAGATGGATTGGAAGGCTGAAACTAACATCTTTAGATTCATTCATTCGATTCAACACTAATGCAAAAAGATTCCAATAGAAAAGAAATGATCGTCTACTTCGAAACTGATCATTTATAATAATCCTCAAATTTGAAATTAAAGACAAAGACTTCTCAAAGACATTACCACTCAACCCCCGTTATCTAATTATCAAGGATACGAATCTTTATGAATTCTCATAGGCCAAAAAATACATAAGAACGAAGTATTTTCGGTTCCCGGTGGGGGCCTACGTGCGAAATGACCTTAGTTGTTGAAGCACTTTTAACAATACTACTACTACGAAGTATGTTTTATGAAAGTGTGTGTGTACCAAGAAATGCTACAGCTCCTACTATGAAGCAGTATTCATGTTAGGCGTTATTTTCCCTTACATTCAAAAGTGAAAGAAGACTTCCAGTGAACTTAGTATGGAAATAAGTATTTATAACAACAGATTTTCTTGGTTAAGGCGCATTATGCCGCAAAAATTACATCTACACAGCAAGATAACTGGTGACCTTCCCACAAGCGACGTCTGACCACAACATCCTTCGCCGACTGGCCTCAAAATATTTCTCGCGATGACTCTAATTAAAAATTTTGACCCCTCCCACTTTTGGCAAAGTCTTCTTCGCATATCGAAAACTCTGGTACGAAAGCCAGCAAATACCATTTTCTTATGACTAATAGAGACGGAGTATGGGTATGAATAACCCTCCTAGGAAAAAGGATGACAGTCTTCCAACCTACAGGCTCGGAAAACATCTTTTAAGCTGGAAATCCGTTTTAGTCATTCGAAGAATTTATTTTGATCCGTGAGCACGACGCGAGTGATGACTGTGGCAAATCCTTCGCTAGCATTCACTTGATTCGTTTGCTTCAATACTGGAAGTCAACTAAATAATCATTACATTTGATATTGATAAATCACTGTTTCGATACCACTTTTACCATAATAAAAGTCATCGATTTAAATCGATACCTCCGAAATACTGAGAAGATTTAAGTCACGTAACACATGAAATAGACTCAATTCCACCCGATTGTTACCCAGAAATTGATTTTTCAGAAAAAAAACAATGAAAGGTCTCAGCCTTCTAATGTTATTCTAGATATCATAATCTTCTTGAGCACCTAAATATTATTTTAAGAGGAAAATTATAACTATTAAACCTGAGATATCAATGACTTCGAATGAGATAGGCCAGAAATAAACAAAAAATAGCTTTTTTCAATCTGTTCCCAAACTCTGAATTCAAACGAATACACTTCCACAGTTAGTTTTCATTAGAATATACAGACTACATTCTTAATTTTCTCGAAAAAATTTCTGGCGGGTGATAAATCGCATAGCCTTCCAGGAAGTAGTTTTAAGACGGAAGAATCGGGATTCTCTTGGGGACACCCTAGTGTAGAATTAAACACGGGATACTCTCCTCCGAAACATGCGAGTGGGTACTAGACAAACTCGGCTACACCAAGGCAGTCGTAAGTAGGAGGGAGGATAAAGTCCGTGCACATCGCTACTTAAATCGAGTTAAGCCCCATTCAAAGTATTTGTGCAGTATACGGGGCACAAGCGTTGTATTCGTGAAGCATGAAAAGCCACAGCCCAAAGCCGTACCTTTTGCTACGTATGGTTTGTATCGCCCTAACCCTTGCCTAGCTTCTAGATCCACCCGTCAGTCGCCGAGAAGGGTAAATATGTTTTCGTACAATGTAAATGAACAATTTTCATTAAATCAACCATCCTTTCGCGATAATACCTACACTGTGAACGCGTTCGAAACCATTCTGAACTCAATGTCCCGCTCATTGGACCGTCGGGAAAAGAGAAGCAAAAAACAACCTGTGTCTCTTAATGTTCCATCCAGCCTCATACCAACCATTGTCATTCTAATGAGCGTTAAAGCGGAGTCTGGGGTTGAGGGGGTGTGCGGACGACGGTTGACCGGTCACCATGTTCAATCCGTGAACGGTGAGGAAGCGTGAGGCGGAAAGCGAGTTTCGAGATGCCCAGCAAAGGCTGAGTCACGATTAGAGGCGTGGCGCACGTCCTACAGAATACTCGGGGTTGCCACAACGCACAGATCTAATTTTCTCCTCCTACTATTCTATCCACCACTACTGTCCCCGGAACCCCTCGCTTTTCTTCCAAGGAAAACATTGAAGACTAAATCGAGGATATCGTTGAAATGTATCCTCACCAACGTTATTTTCATAAATCCCCCAGAAAGGAAATTGAAGTTTAACCTCGCGATTTCAATCTACTTGAGATAAAAACTATAAAATATGTGCGAGTAAAAATAATTAAAAAAAGGTTTCATTTATCGGTAATAATATGATTTTACTAGTAAATGAAAATTTTACAAACATAATTCCAAAATGAGTATATTCAACTTCATTTTATTAACTCACCATGAACATGAGTTAATTACAAAGAGTGGTCTCATAAGACTAAAACAATAAGCCTAATAAATCTATGGTTATTATTTTAATTTATGGGGCTCTCTGTTAGACAAGTGGGTAGTACGTCCGCCTTTGACAAAAGCCGTCCTGAGTTCGATTTCCGCTGAGGGACCAAATGTGCGAAATGATCTAAGCCGGCACTTCTAACAATACTTCTACTACTATTTGTCCTAATTATTTTTAGTTAATTAATTTCTATTATTACTTCAGTCACGGGTGCAGTAATATACAGAATAAAATATCCCGATAATACGGTCGTTCAAACGCTTTCTTCAACAATTATGTACAACAAGGTACGTTAATACTAAGCTTATTTCGATTTACATCAATGGAATAGGTGCTATAGACTAAATGATGCAAACTCCATGAACAAAATGTAAACATGAAGAATGGCCATGGTCGCTGTTTAATAGTTAAATCAAGGTATACTTAGAATTCAATGTTATCTGTCTTTTGAAGGTTCACGGAGAAGTACTCAATGCATTTACTCTCAACATAAGAGCCAAATAAAAGTAGTTAACCTTGCTTTAATCTAAGAGTCGAACGAGAATAAGAGAATCATCAGCAAACTGTAGTCATCATTGTCGTAATTATGAAATTTCGAACACGTTAATTATTGAATACAGTGAGAGCACTGAGTGTTTAAAATCTACTTTGTAATTAATTTATTATCATTCACAACGTTTTCTCTTTGTTGATAATATAACCTTGTATGAATTCGATTAAAAACGTATAGACTTTTAATCATTGAGTACATAAAATCAACAATAGCATCTAAAGAAAAATAGGATATATCAACTACAACAATGATAATTTCAACAATAATGCAATTCGTGGACGAACGCTGAACAAATCCGAGTTCAGCATCAAAGTAAGCAAAGAATAAGTATTTGCATCTGGCCACCGGAACTGAGATTCGTGAGAGAAACTGTTTTAACAAAAGAACCCAGATTCGATTCCTATATCCATCCGCCTAATACCGAGCAGACTTTTCGATTCCCGGGGAGTCACGGATAAAACCGGATGTGAGGCAACCGTGGAGAGGACGTGGGTGGAGGATGGGTATATAAGTATAAAAAGAAGAGCATTCCGCTTTCGGAGCACGAAAGAGGCGAACGAAAAAGGGATCGAAGAGGAGATATTTTTTGCTTCTCCGAAAGGAGGAGAATGACTCCGAAAAAGTCTCTCCGATAGCCGCCATTGTCTTCAAGCGGCTTTTCACTTCTCCAAACGGAATTTAACACGCGCCTGATGCTAATTGAAAAATATTCTCCGCGAAGCTCTTTCGCGGCCGAAAGAAGCGCGAAGTCTTACACTACGAGAAAAGCAATCAGGGAGACCACTGCTCACCTGTACATTAGACATTTCTAAAATCTTAGACGCTAATTGAAGGAAGTACACACTTGTATCTAATTTACTCACAAAGCTAACAAAACGTTCCAATTTGCAGGAATTAGAAATAAAAATTCTCCTTAACACTCGAAAGTAAACTTATAGGCTCAAACAAGCTTCAAGTAAATTTTTTTGTACCTATTTATTCCGAAGAAACTCATCTTGAAAAATCAATGAGTTTGTGAGAAACAAGAATTACAGTACAAAAATTAGTAGGCATATTAAGTGATACTGAAATATTTAATTACAAGTAAAAGAGAAATAGGGAAAAGAGAATTTGGAGGTGAGGCGTGGAAGAAAAGATAAAATAAATGTAGTATGTATGGCTAGTATAACTGAAGCAGTTCGAATAAGCAAATAGAATGAATAATATGTTGAAACAAATAGAATGAATACACAAAAATGGCTCAGACGGAATGGAAGAGAGATATCACGGAAGACACCAATCTGAGATCTGTTTACAAAGGAAGAAATAATATTTTTGAAACTACACATACGAAGAATTCTTAAAATCAATCTACGTAAAGCAAATGTGTGGCAATAACCCCTTTAACGAGTCCAAGAACATTTACTGTGGATCACGTGTAATGCTGGGCTTCATTTAAAAAAAATATCGTTTCTTCTAAAGCATTTAATTCAGTTGACTGGGTTTCAAGTAAGATTTTTTTCAGATTCCTCCAAGAAAATTTGAACCTTAAAATAAATCGATCAAAACCAACTTCGTAAGGTTTTGATACAGCATACTTCAGACTGATTGCTCTAAATTCTTTCTAGAATAAAAATTCTTCTGTTCGAATTTCTAACTTTTACGTATTTTATTCACTTAAACTGCGCAGTTACCCACAATTACTAAACCAAACAATCAAATTTTAGAAAAATCACGATTAAAGGGGAAAACGGATGAAAGATAACATTATAGGGCAGTGGCCCGAAGGGGTAAAAGACTCCTGTGAATCATTCGAAGGTACTTCGTAATTCCTCTAACTGTTTAAAGGTGATAAATCCCTAAAAGATAAATACGTTGTAATCTTTAGTCTCCAAGTATTTCCACTTTAAAGCAAAACAAAAATATTAAGCCCACAAAAGCCTCTGTAAAATACCCGTAACATAAATAAAATTGTATTCCTCACGGCCATCCTTAATGTAATGCCTAAGGACGCTCTTGGCAAAGCACCAACTTTTCTCTGAACCAGTCGATAAATTACGCATGAAAGTCATCTTAATGCATTATATCATGGAAAATCAATGCAAAATTTAAAGGGCAGAAAGTATATACATTCCGCGAAAAGTATGAAATTGTTCCACGGAAAAATAAATTTGTGAATATTAACTAATATTTTATACATAAGAAATTATAAATTTATATACAGAACAATTTTAAATGCTGTCAAATCGAAATTTGTATTATATTTTATATTTATAACGTTATATTTGAATATTTATAACGTTATTTTTTTAAGTCAAAAGCTCCGTACTATGCCAACGGAATATGTGATCACTGAACTAATACAAACTATTATTTATCAGCATCTATCTACCCAACGAAAAAATCCAGGCATTTAGTGAAAGTGTCGGAATGAATGAAGTGCTCCATTGGAGGAAAAGAAATATAACAGCTCGCGAGTATGAGCCCACAATATCAAAACACAATTTTATGACCTTATAGGACGCATACAAAGTTGAGCACAGGGTTCGGTGAGGGTATTTCGTTAAACAGATACCAAGCTGCCGGAAGAAAGGAAAATTTGTTGATTTGGCTATTGTACCCTGCTTACTGGAGAACACAGATGAACCGATAGCAAAGTTAAATTACTTAAATGCGAACACTTCCTGGGCGCCAACATCCGACACCACCGCCACAACACCCCCTAAGACATACGTAAAGACCCCTTCACCAACTCCCTTCCGCAACACGCGAAGAAAATCGCGATAAAAAAGAAGCAACACCCTCCCTTCTTTACCTTCGCCGGCCAACGGCAATGCGGCAGCGATATATCCACTGCCGGAACTTGCGGCTACGGGTGCACGCCAGAGACGCAAGCACGCTACCGTATTGCTGTCAGTCACGACTCCCACTTTGACGACCAAACTCAAAATCCGATGGGCAAAGAAGATACGGAGTGTCTGAGCCCGAGAGAATAGCAGCACAAGGGGGGCGTGAGAGCTTCTTTTAAGCACTGCGATCGATTCCTCTTCACCAATCTTCGCAGCATCCGTCCCTTCGCAACCCTACCACAAAAGGGATCCTCAACACACGTCGATAATGCTCGATTTCATCCTGCACCAACACACTCTCCGTCTGCCGTTTTCGGAAACTCCAAAAGAAACCACTCGACTCTCATCCGCGAAGCGTCCGATGATAGAATATCCACTGGTGAGGCAAAAACGAATGCAGGGCGATAACGGACGAGCGACCTGTCTCACGATGGCCGGAACACTCTCTGCGGGTCAGTCAACTCTGCCTCCCCGCCGGCCCCGCCTTCCATGGCCAACCCTTTCTCTTCCCCTCCCACCCGAGCCTGCGCTTACCTCACCTTTGTCTCCGCGGTGAGTGAGAAAGCGAGATCGCCGGCCGAAAAAATTAAGACGGTGAGGCGAGACCACACGAACTTCGATACATTGGATCACTTTTCGAAGTGACCGACCCGTTTCTCTCTTTCCCTCTTTAATACGCCGACGTAATGAAATAAAGGAACGATTCTCAAATGACGGAATGGACAGACAGCGGCGAAATTTTCAACAGCAGAGGAACGAATCGGTCGTTAGGTGATGTATGCTCTCCCCTTTAATGGACCCAAGAGTCAGGCGGAGCCAAACCAGATGATTAAATGCTTCCCAGCTGGTTGCGGAGGAGGCGAATATTTCCCATATGAACAAAACTAAACCGCCCCAAGGTGAAAGGGGTTTAAAACAATGATAGAGCCACACCGTAATACGATTACGAAGCTGCTTCGACATACATAAGATAATGTGGATAAGAATTAAAGAAAGTGGCGAATTACAAAAGCCCATAAAGTAAATATTACCTAGTAAAATAACTCTGTTTTGGGGTTTGTGAAAACCATCTCCACTGCTATTAGCAAGAATGGCATCCAGAATAACGCGGAGCAGGACGGATTTACCATTAGGCGCTAACTGACGGATTCACCGTTCCCAAAGGAGGACCTTCTGTTATTTATTAAGGTCTTTGTTGAGCCTCAAAGTGGTCCTTGCGCCAAGGGCCCCTGATTGCTAAAATGCGCCCTTGATGCGGATTTGAATAAACGAAATTTAGGCCAACAAAACCCCTAGAAAATGTATTCATGAATGAAGCACCTGCTTGAATTTCATAGACGAAACTGTATCGATAAGAGACACACAACAATGGATCGACTGATCGATTACACCACAAATATAGATGTCTATCTGTGTAACTACTTGTCTTCCTTGCTAATAGCAGAACAGACGCGCTACAGACATACTTGGCTAACCACGTTCGTATCACAAATCGATAAATCGCATTTGAAAAGATAACCAAAACCCTGAACGGAGCTCTCTTTCACTCGCATTAAAATTCGAATTTAAATTTAGCCCGTACCTCCGTTTCGCATTTCCTTACACGAACTATCGAGCAAGATCGTGTATTCTTCCCGATTATTCGCATTAACAATCAAGCACTCTTTTTAACTATGATAATTTCTTTTATTGACTGAAATGATGGCACAAAATCGACGAGACGCCGATGTATCAAACAAAGCAGCAACGAGGCTTTTTCGTTTGTCATCGCTTCTTTAATGCGCCTTTTCAGACGTTTCCGAGACTCGATCGATGGCACATGTTAAACGGACGTAAAAAATAAAAAGGTCGGCGAGGTCGATTCTTTGGCGCCGGTTCTGGTCCACCGAAACGTATAGAACGAGCCAAATTCAACGAAAATCCCACTACTTTTTCCTTCGTTTCGAGCTGCTCAGTGCATTTTTAATTAACACAATTCTCGCTGACGAATTGGTGCTAAATTTTTCACCAAATTGGATTTCTCCGGAAAAAACGGACTTACTGGAACTAATTAGTTTGTTTTATCCCAGGAGAATGGTTCTAGGTAAACATTTTAGTACCGGATCGAGAAGCAGAGGTGAACAATTGGACTTCGAAAGCGATGGAAAGAAGAACCAAGTACCGTACGAATAGTGACAATATTCAAATAATATACCAAATAACTGTGACCATCTGTTGGCAGACATGAGAATGGTGCACTTTACATTTATTATTTTGTGTAGTAGAAGATTTGTTTGCACATTTTTCCTCCAAGAATAACCTGCTTTTGCTACCGCATAAAACACACACAAACCTCGCTTTACGCGGCTTCAAAGAACATGGCCTCAACTTATGAAGTATATACAAAACGAGTTTAAATAATATCTTGTTAAAATAAGAATCTCAATGAAAATTTAAACAATCTATGCATGCATATCTCTCTGAGACAAAAATTGAATTACGTTTTTTATTTCAATTATATTCATCTTATACGAAATAATTTATAATTAAAAAGTAGAATTTTGAAAATAGAAAAATTGAAATAAATAAATCTATCCCAATGCATTACGTACCGTGAACTTAAATATCAGCGTTGTTCCATTAATGGACGATATTGTTCCGGATATCGTATCTTTGAAATTTTATGACTTTGAAATGTTTTAATATATTCCAAAAATATGAAGATTTACCCACAAAACGTTTCCGAATTCCATCTTCCTGAGTTAACTCAGAATAAATTATGATTAACACTGCTATTCTGAAACGCAATGCATTATGATCAATTATAGAATGACCTCATTCAACGTTTTTTCGCACAATGTGAACGTTTCAGGAATGAGGAAACGCTAAGCGAGGTATTAATTACTGCATAGCAACAATTCTGAACTGTATAAAAGATTCTCGGGTTTCCACCCAGGTAAGGTCAAGGGATATTGCTGTCGCCAACGTTTCGATGACGTACTCAGTCATCTTCCTCATTTCTGAACTGGTTATCGATGCTTCATTTCATTGGATTTGAGAAATTTCATTAAAAATGCCAAACGAGAGCAATATAATCCTTTCGAACATATGAGCTGCACAGTTCTCTGTCAACTGAATCTCGTAGTAGATGTGAATGAAAATGATTTGAGCATCAACGATCGAGAAAACAATCCAATCCGTCTGGATTAAACTCATCCGCTTGATCTCTTCTGTGACTCGGTGTGTACGGCAGTGGTTTAGGGGATTACATGCAAGCAATGGACAACACGTCACGACAGTTTATTCTGGAAAACCGGCCAATCAGTATCAACGTCAATCGACTTTAACAACTGGCATAGATGCAGAGGAAGCGAGCAATACCCGAGCAAGCATGCTTCTCTACTCAATCAGCAATGCAGAGCAGTGTCAGAAGTATGACATGATACACACATTAAAAATGCAATTTTTCATTAGATATCCGAATCGTCCGAACCTGAAACCGGAGAGATTATTGAATTAATTTCGCTAACTTCAGTATAGCGGCGCTCTCATGTAAATTGTTCTTTAAAATATTATAATATTGAAAAATATGCAGCGACTTTCAAATAATTAATAAAAAATAATTTTAAAAGTCAGCGTGCGCATAATATAGGTATTATCAGTTCCAAATACCAGCTAAAGTCACTCGGTGGCACTTAAAGAACCTCACTTAGGAAAACATGGAAATACGATAGACAACGTATCCAAAAGCACGGGGGAAAACAAACGAGGAAGCGAGAAAACATTACTTAGGGGAAAAACAATGGAAGAATCCGAACTTTAGTTCCAACAGGATAAACAACACGGTTTCTAAATCACGTATTTACCTTAACACAATGAACAGAAAAACACAGAGACGCAATCAGACGAGACTGAAACGGAACATTCTACAGAATTACTTCCGGCAAAGTTTTCGAGAACTGAAGGGCACAACACGAGACCAACTCCGAAATAATACGGCGCACTCGCTGCGCTCTACTTAGACCGAGAACTCTCAAAAAATTTACGGTACAACACTTTTTTCGGAAACAAATTCACTTCGGTCCAATTTCCGCACCTCTGAACATCGGAGACCCGTTAAAACGAGGAATCCTTTTCGGCTTTTAGAGCGTTTTCGGAGAATAACGACATTTTAAAAAGTTCCCTTTCTCCGGTGACATATCGAATATTAATTCTTGAGCGATCAGCATCCCCTTCCAACGCAGATGACTCATCGCTGTACCTCTTTCCGCACCGTTTGAGCATAACGGTACTGCCATCCGATGGTAGAGAGGCACTGAAATAAATCTTGCACATCTCGACCCAAAAACCGGATAGAAACGCGAGTACAGACAGCGGGTGGCACCGGAGGAAAAGCGATTTTCAGATGCGCTGGAGAGAAGAGCGTAAAACAGTCGTATTCCTCCAATTATTGCCGATGTAAGAAATTCTTCCCATGCGCTATTAATTAAAATTCCATAAAAACTAGATGGATGAGGCTAGGTATAGAGGAATTTATCCATAGCTTATTATTTATCAGAAGTAACCAGAGCTGGTTAGTATACAACATTCTAAGTGACTGTGCAATGCTTTTAAACAAGCTCTTCGATTTTCACTGTATTTTGAACATTAATTTTTTAACCCCAGAATTAATGCTACAATGAATAAAATCTACGCCTCAGAAAAATTCTAAGTTTTAATTGATACCTCCGAACAGATACTGATTTTAATACACTCCGCTAGAATATGCCCACTTTTATAAAGAAATTTTGAAGGAACTGCAAAAAATACCAACAAAAACTTGAAAACATTTCAACCTCAGGATCGAAAATGTTGAAAATCGATGAATTCCCTGAGCGGGTAACAAAACCATAGCAGATTTATTCTAGGGTAAGGCAGATGAAAGCCTATTTCAAAGCAATCGCTTCTGTTTCAACATTTAATGATCGGAAGTGATGTTACCCTTATACACCCGGATATTACCCTTCTTCGCCGCAAACGGTACAGCACTTATCCCTTAACGAAACAGCAGTAACTAAACATATAAAATCCAATATAAAACCGCATTACGATGATGACGCGACGACGAAATAAATCGCTGACACTCTCGTTCCGACGGCAATCACAGCGACGTTGAGATGCGATTGAGGCAGTAAAAAAATTGCTATTCCCCCAAAGGAAGAAGAGCGTAGAAAGTAGAGAAGTTTTCCACGGTACGAGAACCTGGTTTGCACCATTTACATTAGTGGGGTCGTCTCGCAACGCTGCTCTCGCCCACGCCGCCGACAAGAGCCACCGGAAGAAAGGAGAAGTGAGGAGGGGAAGAAGCCATCATTGCCCGTTATGGACTGGACAAGGAGGGACGATTAAGAGAAAACATCAACCTGTTTATTTTTCAGCGAAAGGATGCATTCAGCGCAAGAACAGAAAAGAACGGGCTGCGTGCGTCTGCTTTGACCATTTTCTGCTGCTACCAGCAACATATTCGAAAATGAAATAAAAAGCTAAGCAAACTGTCGGTTAACCTTTGTTAGACGCTTTGGTATATTTTTGTATACTGTATCTGTAACCATGGCTCCAAAGTGCAGCATAGTTCTCATCGTGAAAATATTAATAGTATCCGTAAGATACATCTTAAGCGATTGATTTCAACGAAGAAGTTACAACTAGGATGATATGACCACAGTTGGATGTTAAAAGGAAGTTAATAAAATACAACATTACTAAATTCAAAAGAGATATCAAACTAGGAATTATATCACCATAGCATGTCATCTGCAGACGATTAATGTTCCAAAGAATGTAAGTTATAAATGAAATAAATCCTTGACCTGCGGATGAGGATAGATCGCCCGCCATCCGTACTGGATGAGAAGAAAGATTCTGCGAAGCAACGGTGCAGGCACATACCGATAGAATGAGGCTGCGGAGGGAATTTTAACTGCCGTCTTTTCTCTTCTGCGCATCCGTTGAGCACCTGCGCTCTTAACCGATGCTAAACGAGAAAAACTGGACTGAAAATATTAAACTTCGCTCTGCCCTTTACGGAAACATAATACGGCGCCGATGGACGCCAAGAGAATTAAATGAAGTGTCCTCAGTTTGAAAATTTCGAGTCTTCTGTCCGCAGTGCTTCCTGAATGCATCGATGCAAAGGAGAGTATGACAAGGACACCATATGAGGAAATATATCTCATATTGCGGGAGGCAAATATTCTAAACCTTGAGAATCATTTGTTTCCAGGGTTAATCTGACGAAATACATTTCAACTGTCTAACTACGGAGCATAAATGCAACGATGAAAGTAAACGTTATAATGCCTAAATGTATTAAACAGACAAAAAACGTCGTTCATAATTTTTGAGATCTAATATCGAAAAGCAAATTACTTTTAACTGATTGTGATGTTGCGTGATGGCAACTCCCGAAAAACTAATCAAATACACATCGAAGTTGCCGCAGGGGAAGTCATTACCGACTCGCGACCATTCCCAAAAACTCACTCACGAATTCTAGAATAAAAAAAAACAAAATTGTAATGTAGAGAGACCATAAAAGAACTCGCGAATACCTAGCTTTAGATCATTAAGGCTGAACCTGAGACGGAACATGGGTTCCTCGAAAAGTTATGTCACCCCGATGCTGAGTACTGAGAGAAGAACGGTTCGGAAGAAGTAATTCAAGGAAAAATGAATCAAATGAAAATCAGGTGAATTTCATGTGACAGCAACTCAATCATCGTAAAGAACCCTTTTAAAAAAGTTGACTTCCTGATTAAAATTCGTCAACTGCGCAACTGCCATAAAGGTTTCGTCGAACTTTAACAGCAAACCTTAACCCAGTTTTCTTAATTTCTCAGAAAATGTATGCTGCAGAAACTTTCGGTTAATTGTACAACTACTCTGGGACAGATTAAATTGAAATTTTATCCCTGAACATACATACCGATGCATGGGAGATAAGGCCCAAATTTATCGATACATTTTTGACTTACATAAATACAAACAATCTCAGCCTGTAAAAATGTCGAGTGTTAGAGATCGAAACTGGGTAATTATAGACAGCAGAAGCAACATTAATTCGTTTCATGACCTTAGGCCCACGTACTAGCAACCTTAGCCTGCTAGACCCCAAAGGCGTTGATACTGAGGTATACTATTAATTAGACAACCTCCACAAATCTTTATCATCACCATAATCGTTAGCTGATTTAATAAGCAATGGGAGTAAATTTCTCTGTGAAATGTAACCGATTGGGCATTTTACTCCAATTCTCTTATTTCATACTCCTGATCTTGCATCCCGAATGCTCTAAAACTGTCCCAAACCGTTCGCAATCTCTTGACAACCGTTAATTAGTGTAACTCTATACAGTTTTTAACTTACGGGAAAAATCTAAATCCAACGGCTGAAATACGGATCTATACGTAATATCTTTCTACAAGTGGGAATTTTCCGTAAGTACTAGTTCAGCAAACAATTACGTGAGTCAACTACCAATGTATAAGAAAGCAAACGAAAGCACTCTCCTTTTCAATTGAGATGTGAACTTCCATCATCAGACATGATCGGCGCAACTTGGCCGCGCCATGCGTGAATATCCGAGCAAAGAGCATAAACGCCTCTCGTGTTACGTTTGTTAGCGGCAGAGAAGACGGCAATTCGATTATCGCGAGCTACATCGAAAAGAGGAGGAAAAACCACTTCCGTGATTATTCTACAACTGGGGCATGATAATTAAAACCAGAAGACGAAATTCTAGTTTCCTTCACGCCACATCATCTCGTTTAAAATAACGTTCTTATGCAATGTAATTTCCATCGACGTAAGTATTAATACTACGAGCAGGAAGTTTTTCCGAGGGCGAGAGGGTCTCGATAACGTCATACACCAGAATTGCCGGAGACTTTTATAACTGCTGATTCCCTAGAGGCAGAACATGAGAGATCATCGTGTACGTCAACAGCAGGAGTATAAAGCCTGAAAATACACTAGATCTGCGATATTATTATCGTCCTGATCAATAATTGTCAATTTTATTTACGCCACTTCTTCCAAAATCAATTGTCATTACTATCTCCCCAAAATAAAATAAAGTGAAAGCATTCGAACAATGCATCATCAATCTTCAAGTCTTTCAAATACAGAAAAACCGCTAAAAACATAATACACAAGCCCAATAAATAATGTAATTTGTGCAAACACTTTCATGTCTCTTGGTATAGGAAAAAAATACATCTTTCGTTTAATATAGTCTCTGTTCTTTATGGCTGATAAAATGTAAAAGCTGCTGAGATATGCGTAAAGTTCAGTAATAGCATTCACTTTCATCAATCCTCACCGATGCCATGAAACGTATTATTCATATGGTCATTGCGTTGCACTTCTGTAAACTGTTTCTGCTTACAGCATTCTGGCTAAGTAAGGAAAGCAAGAGCAAATTACCTCACTCCTCATCTTACCTATAGTCTCATTCCCTCTCCAAAACATTGCAAAGCTAACGGTAGAGGAGTTAAAGATTCAACCAGGCTTCGGAGTGATACTAAAGCAGTTTATTACATGCAATCATCATCATCTTCGGTAGTCAGCTTTCGCAGCTCCTACGTGTTCTTTTTCCAGCAATTTCGATCCTCTGCTCTTATCATTCCTGCAAAACGTTTTCTTTTCTCCTTCTTCAAACTGTCGATCATATTCACCTCCTTCCTATTTTACTCTTCCCTCAACGGTTCCTTCAATCAATTCTCTACTCATCACGTCCTTCTCAATGCATGTCCAATCCAGTTTCTTGATTATCTATGATCGATTAATTTAATCAATATTCTTTCTTCTTCGACTCTTCTTAGAATCTCCTCGCTCCTGACCTTGCCTGTCCACCTTATGTTCACTATTCTCCTACATACAACATATGTATGACTTATTAGTTATTCACCTATTCTATAGACCAGATTACTCTCTCTCTTTCCCCCTTTTTCAGAGTTACACCATTATTCATACATCTGACGAGGGACGCATGTGCCGATATACCATCACGAGTGACGATACAAATTTGTTGAATATACCTACATCTTCCTCTATTGTGCATTTATCACATCTGTGTTTTCGCGGGTTTTTTTTCGCCCCCCCTTCTTGTGTTGGTGTTTTCCCGCATCGTGGGTTGTTCTCCAAAAACCTTCAGTTGAGGAGTTTTCCCCACGACCCAAATCTTTGTGTTTTTTAAAGCATCTATATTTAGTTATATGTATTAGTTTATATTAGCAATATTTTATATACTGTATTTATAATTATTCTGTAACTCATGTTTGAAGTATTGTAGAGATATACTTTTTTATATAGATTTAAGTTAATTTTACCAAATTATTTTAGTTATTAATGTAATATTAGTAGTAATACCATGTAATATCCCCAGAGGTTAGGTGGAAGAGAGGCCATTTTGGCCTAACCTCGCCGAAAGAATAAATAATAATAACAATACCCACAGATCAAAAGCTTCAATCCTTTACTTTCTCATTGTTAAGGAGTGTCCAAGTTTCACGACCATAAAGAAACACTACTCCATTCTATCCACTAACACTTTGAATGCGTGATATTAATCATTTATGTAAGGTATGACTGTAAAAATAATTCGTAATTGTTTAGCTATATAAGTAACAAAATCTCAAAGAATAATGTTGAACAACCTGTCCCTGAAATTGAAGTATATAAAAATCATACGACCTAAATGGAGCCCAAAAAGGTTTAATAACTTCAGATGTCACAATTTAACGCATAAAATACAACAAAAAGCAGCGATCAGATTCTGTTAAAAACTTTTATCAACTGTTACATAGGGTAGGGCACCTTCCCACAGCCCCCTGATCTCTAGAATAATTCTCCCAGCGGTTACAAGGCTGAAAGGAAGGGCAACAGCCAACAGTTACGCGTGAAATAAAAATTTGCGGTGACCTGTCTTCATAATCCTTGGATCAGATACAGATGGATGAATTAATCGGACGAAAGAAGATGACCACGAGACGATGGTTTATAATGCGCATCGATGCGTGAAAGCCCAAAACTGCTTCCGTTGCGAAGAGCAAAGATTTACAGCCATCGTCCATCGATGAAGGTCTCTTTTAGTGGTCTCCACAGGCAGAAATATTTTATCCTAGTCTATTCCTATTCGTTCATGAGTGAATCCGAGCCCGACTTTGTCCAAAGATGTTTCTGCATAAATTAAGAATTTCTTCCAAAAGTTTACCTTAAGTCAAATGGAATTTCCCTTCAAAAATGTTTGAAATTAATTAACATTAAGGATCCTTCTCTTTTAATCTGGTCTTCCCTGTATCAGAAATTTTCAAAGGACTAAGCACACAACGGATTTAACAGAAAGCATCCATAATCAATCTCGGGAAGAGCAAAAAATGTTCCCTCTCACTTCAGAAGTCGTTAGAAAATTCTGATCGAAGCTAGCACAACCAACCGGCGAATTAGAGATTGAAAAATGGGTGTTGGCGCTATAGAGCCTAACACCATCTTGAATGAGGGATAAATTGGAAAAATGGCCCTTAACTCATCCGACGTAAATGGATGAGAACCATGTTCAGTGGGCCGATGAATGTTTGAGAGGCCGGCGCACGTGTCCCTCAACTCTTTTCCATAGAATACCCTATTACGAAGCCCCTGATATCACCCACACACATCTCATCTGAGCGAGAGCGAATAGTGAGTTTCCTTTCACAGTCGATCGGCGGACCTTCGGGATGCGAGTCGTGATCAGAGAGCAAGGTCTGTACAGGAGACCGCTTTTATTAGTGACAGTTGCGTTAGAAACAAACACATCTATCATTTAGCGCTTCGTATACTTCCTGTGGATAGGACTTCATCTGCTCACGTCAACGCTTTATCCACTTCTTTCTTCAACTTTACCATTTCCATCATTTTAGAGTATCGTGCTAATCTAAACGGCAAGTATACAGTCAATAACTTCGTAACTGAATAATTAAATATTTGAGCAACAAATATGAATCTACTTGGTTATATATTGATAAGGATGAGTATGTTTACAAATGGTTCAATCGAATAATCCCGCTAACGACTTCACTCGCAGTACCAAATGAAATAATACTTGAACGATTTATATAAAATAATTTAAGTAATGAATTATACACTACGCCCATTATACAATGCCACTCAAAACAACTTTTAATGTAATTTCCGAGTAAATGTGAAACAGTGTTTACATCAACTGTCTCTTGATAGATTCAATTAAAACACCGAGCGGTCACACTCATCGAAGGCGATTTTCTACTCCTGAGACGAAAATATGAAGAAATTGCTAATTACGCTTGTGCCCACTTTCAAACTTCTGAAGCTGCATTTATAGTTGTCAATTACTTTCCTTACGATAGCCATCGAATACGACAGTCGCGAAAGAGTTAGTAAACTAATTTTATCCAGACAAAATTCCGAATATAATACTTAAAATTCTTACAATAACATGTTCGTTGGCAAATCGCTCGTTGACGTGTTAGAAAAATCTAAGAACTATTAGATTCAACTTTATATTATGAAGGATAAACATGGATATCAGGGATTCTCATTACTTTCAAGACTCGTAGAATCGAAACAACAATGCTAAAACGATTGTTCCACTATTACCAATCACTACACAATATTTCTCTCCACAGCGGCATAAATTTTCGGTATTTTTATTTTCTACTTCTCGTAGTATTTTTGTCAAATTTATCACTATCCTGCCATTCCAGCAGCAATAAATCCGTTTTCACGTACCATCCTTACTATGGGAGACACCGGTCAAGAACCATTTAGTATATTATGGATATTTAATTAGGCATTAAACGAAATGAGGTAAGTAAAAAAGTGCCAAACAGTGCGAGGGATAGAAAAAATTTGGAAACTGCAATCTATGAGCATTAAAGATCATAATAGTACCAGAAAAAAATTTAATACCTAACCAAGTGATGCATATCTACGGAAAAAATGCAAACGGAATGAAATTTCTACTTCCTTGAGCCAGTAACCCACAAACAGAACCTGAGGCATGCATGCGAGCTGCGAGCTAATTCACGACCGAAAATTAGTACCTTCAAGCTGTTTAAAGTGCACCCTATGCACCTGCAAAGCCAAACAATTTACAAAAGGCGCCGACGCGTAAAGAAGACCACCGGAAAAACGGAGTGGGGATGGCGGAAGAGGAAAGGCTGATGGCCGACTCGACGGCATTAGAGGAGCGCTGAAAATAACCCCACTGACGTATTTCCCGTTCATTCCTCTGGCATGCTAAGCATGGGAAAGGATAAAGACGATGATAAAATTCGCTGCCTTTCATCGAAATACACGACCGGCAATGGGGACGCGTTGCTCTCTTCTTCGCGAGAAATTCCTCTAGCGGACCGAGAGTGCAACGAACGAATTGAAAAAAAGAAATATTTAGTGCGGCTGGGGAAAGTAAAGGAATGACATGTGGCCCAAAAGCAGTATTGGCCTGCGCCTTTCCGGTCCAATTCCTTCCCTTCACGTGGCTGATTCTTCGCAGGCGGTCGCTAACTCAACACGGAGGCACTGACAAGGGACGGACGAACACGCACGAATTAGCCAAAGAATAGAACGGAAGTGATGTCTTTCAAAATAAACCGATGTTTAAGCTGAAAACGGAGATGAACGATTTGTTTCGATTAAGAATTCCGTTGCCTCTACCCAAATTGAGTACGTGGCGGGATTTTTTTAAGCCTGGCAAAGAACGTGAAGGAAATGCCGAGATGGTGCCAGGAAATATGCTAAAAATGCTGTCTTATCCTGAGATCTAGGGTCTTTTCGACAGAGACGAAATGAAAGCTTAGAAAGGAGAATTCCTTGGGATCTTCGGTACCAACTTTCAGTCACGACAAAAGCAAATGATCTAGCTTCCTATTTTAGCTCGAAATAGATTTCGAAATATTTCACGACGTAAAATCATCTAGGATAGGGGTGAAGAGATATTTTCGGCTGAGAATGATTCGTTACGACTACGATAGACTACGAAAGCAATTGGAAACGCTAGATATGATAATATAAATTATGTTCTCTCCTGTATTTTTATAAAACTTTCCTGCATTAGCAGATCAATCCAAATCGATCAAAAATCATTTAGCATTCGATATATCTATTGAAAATGACTTATGTGCTGATCTGAGACATTGATGCATTTAAACTAGAATGCGTGGGCAATCAAACTAATTCTAAGTCCTTCACTTAATTCGAAAGAAAATCCAACATTAGAAAATACTGTCATATAAGTAACCAAAAATAAGACAAACGGAACCCAAATTGTTGAAGGCAAAGAGAGATTCAAAACCACCATGGCTTCCACTGGTATTTGAATTCAAGTATCCTAGAAAGTAAGTTTTCTCAAGATCATTTACGCGACCTCGATAATGTAAAAGGTCAGACGCTGCGCTGTTAAACGGAGCTAAGGAAAAATCTTCAGCACACAGCGCCTCTTTATCACTGCTCCACGTCGCAGGCAACAACAAAGCGTGCTATCTGCGAGTGACAACGCACACTAAGTCAGTTACTTCCACCTTTTCCAAGAGAATACAAAGAAGCGCGCTTTTCCCAAATTCACACATTAAATCGCATAATTTGTTAAGTGTTCTTCCTTTCTTTGAAGATTAAGAGCTGGTTAACTGCTCCGGTAAGCCTAAAAAGTTAGGAATGGGGGATTTTCTTATCTTTATGTATAAAAAGTTAGAAAAGCCATCGAAAGATACGAACTAAACCGTGAAAGTAAGTTACTCCACTTTAAAATTCCTTCTGCATCATTCAGCAAAAAAAAATTCATTATGTTTTCCTTTGCGGACGTCACATCAAACATTTTACTCTTGCTCGACTAAATGAATATTTACATATAACATTTACATAATTATGATTTCAAAAACAAAATAAAAAACAGGACCAGTGACCTGAATAAGACGTGAAAAATAATTTGCATAAAAAATTTGCGTTTTACGCGAAACATCATCATCAGCTGAAATAATTACGAAGATAATTAGTCTTAAAATAGAAGCAGTTACTATCGTAACAAAAAAGTGAGGATCATGGGTCAGTTTTTGAGCGTCCGATCTGTACTTCCCACTTCCTGGAACAAATGCACGATTTTAAATAACGTTGTTTGCCAATCTCGTTTATAACTTCAAGAGAAAAATGTTAAATATTCTACAGTTTACTTAACTGCAAATTTGGTATTTTTTCCTGATGTTAAACCATTCGAATACAGGCAATACGCAACTTAAGAATGGCCTAAGGGGACACGAAGCCTTACGTTGGAATACTGTCCCCACTCCTGGCCTTAACTTTCGGTTAGCAAATTGGGATAACGAAACCGGAACGCATCGAATTTTAATTCGAGTAAAACCGGGGAAAACCGGAATATAGCCCCAAATCTTGATTTAGCAAATGCCATACGTTTTCTAAGCTGTGTGTTCTACACCTCTGAATATTCCATCCTTTCCGGAATTTTCCGTCGAACGTGGAGAACTGAAAAGTAGACCGGGATCACAAAAGCCAGAAGGTGAAGTCAGTTATATTTACTTCAACTGCACTGTCATTCAAGAGGCAAATAGCAACTGAAAATTCTTTATCTGCAGACGAATAAGATAATCTGCAATAACCATCATAAGATTTGGTATTCCACCATAATTAATGATCGGAATGTTTTCAACAAGAGATAGAAAAATCACAAAAGGAAACAACAGGAATCGCAAAACCTACAACTCATATCTACCAGGAAAGCCTGAAACGTGATAAGTCTAAGATATTTCCTATATTTGCACTCTTCTGGAGATAAGACTCGTCTTGGTTCAGGAAAAGGTAAAATCAGTCAGAGAGAAAATGGGTGAAAGTTAGCGGTAAAATAATTCGTAAGCAGGATTTACAGACCAAATTGATATGAATTTGAAAAGGGTTTGTAATCACTAGTCATTGCACAAAATGATAATACAATAAAATAAAAATGAAAAAACCAACAGAATAAATAGATACGAAATTCACGAAGTTTAGGAAAACTAAGTAAATGAAATCAAAGTAAAGGGAGAAAAGTAGGTAGACCAGTGTTCATGATTCGGAAGGATTTATGATCGAAGGTGCACCAAGAATTAAGAAATATAGTAGTAAACAAGGAAGCTTTTATGAGGAGTGGGATAAGGGTGACGAAAGGCCTTGCAAAAGCCATTAGGAAAAATTAGTGAAAACCTCTATAGGGTGTTTGCTTGTAAGAACGTGAAATGTAGACCTCGCTAGGGGGTGAATTGAAAGATTGGGTATTAAAGATGTGGGTGTGGCGTACACCGAAGTGGGTTAGGTTGACGGGAGAACAAACTAGGAAAAACTGGTCAATGCTGAAGAGGAGAGGATATCTACTGAAGATATAAAACGAAACCAGAAGAAACGGGTGGGTCAAACATTGAGAGGGGACGGACACTAAAAAATTTAATTGCGGGCAGGACAAAAGGAAAAGTGGAAGGATTGTACAAATTGAGTGATTAGATATTCAAACATCAAATAAAGAGCAATGAGAAGGCAATCCTAAGGCAGAGGAATCTTCAAAAAGATAGAAAACTCAAGAATTTGTTCAAGTCTCGACTGTCTCTGCGAATATCAGGATGACCGTTGCGCGACGAAGGCAAGATCCCAAGAGGAAAATATACTATAGGGACACCTGCAGGAGCCCATTCTACACCAATAGAAAATAGAGCAACGGGCAGGACGCCTTTTCCTCCCTTCCGCTGCAATTGCCACTAAAAAGGCGCATAGACAGTCTGGCACCGCGTGCGTCACTTCCCTACCTCGACGCCTTTGTTGCTATGGCGACCACCGCCGCCTTCTATTCGTTTGGGCGCAGCGTGTAGTCCCCAATCCGAGGGAATACACCTCCAAGCGCATTATTTCGCCACGCATTCGTCTCTCCCTCCGACGATCGATAAATACGGGTGCAGGGTTTCCTATTTTTTACCGCGTCCAAGAAAGTCCACGGCGAGCACAACTGTGATGAATGGCTAGAGGGGGGCACGAAACGTAACTAGTCCGGGCGTTTCCGCATACTGCGATTTTCTCCTTTTTTATCCCTTTCCTACAACTCTCTTCGTTGACGAGCGAAATATAGCGATCCGCCATGTTGACGAGACTGTGCCGACCGATAATGCACACGGAAAACTATGAGCAGTTGCAGACTTGAAAGCAGACGAGCTTTCCTATTTTTATACGGATAAATACACGCCAAATGTAGCGTGAGTGACTACCGCTTTGGTAGAAGAAAAGGTAAACACCATTAACAGAGAAATCTCTTTACTGTTAAGGCTTCCATTGCCTTACTTTTACAAAATGGTTATAAGTCGCGAAAGTTTTTCCAGAGAAACCTTTTCGAGCGTGAGTTAGATTCGCTTGAAAGGGGCGTTGATCAACGTTCCCTCCGTTGAGATATGACGATGACTTCTTCACTCATGGCCTAGAATTTTACCGCACCTAGTGTATCTTTCGAAAGTACTCCCTTGAAAAACATGCCGAAACTCTTCTAATATTGACACAGACGAGAATCTAAAGAGAACAGCCTAAGTCCCTGCACGTTTTGCTTAGAATTATATTAGAAACTTCTACCCGACGAGTTGGAATGCCACCAGCCCTCACCCTAGTGGTGTTGGAAAGTTCTGTCCGAGTCCTAAGTATAGCGAGTTGAATGAAAAGTTCTCTTTAAAACATTTTCATAAAATACGAGGGAGCTCTGCTATCTGCTGCTCGATCTAGAGACCTGGATGATCTCTGAATATCACGGCTGCAGATATTTATATGGCGACAAAAATTTCTAAGAACCTCTTCACATCGAATGAGAAAATGTCATTATTTTGAAAATGATACTGCTGTTTTTGTGCCAGAGCTGTTAGGATAATTGGAAAAGACGTTAGCCATACTTCACTTAGTCGAATTATTAATGATAAATTCTGTTCCTTCTCGAGAAATAATTATTTAAAGGTTGCCTTTGAGGCAAGACTTATAAAACTGGCCTACAAATGACAAAAATTAAATGGTAATTTTCTACTACTGCATCATTTGTAGAACGCTAGCCTGCTGCATCTCCAGGTGAAATATCAACGTCGCTGCTTTTCGATTCAGGAAACTTCCGACGAAATCAGATTAACTTCTGCCTCTTCTGTAAAACTACATCCTTTCAGCCTACACGCAATGCAATAATTTATAGAATTAGATATTCTAGAATCGAAAAGAACCAGCCACCTTGCGTGATCTTCAAGCGTTTTCTGCATTGGGAGATTGGTCCACCAACGAAATTGAGCTATAAAAAGGGTTCATTGTTAACCGATTCTAAGTATTTACAGGGTTGATGAAAAATATATATGAACTATAAATATACATACAATATAGATACAGATGATGATATGAAAATAACCATCCATGAAAATGTTTATCAATTTGTGGCAAAAGAAAAGAAAAATTAAGTTCTGTGATCCATTAGAATACTCGCATAAAATCGTCTCGAGGGCTAATTTTGGAATATTTCCAATAAAATGCACATGTGAAAGAACCGAACCTTACCACAAAATTTCAGTCATATGGGAAGTGAGACGCGACCTGAGTTATAAAGACTTTCCTTAAAGAAATAATGCAGGACCTAGTTAACTCTTAAAAAGCCTCCTCCCCTTACAGGATGATTTTTTTAGTATTGACCATGGTTTCCTTTTCCATAACGAAACTACTTATTTTATGGATGAATGTAAATAAATAAACAACCGGCTGACGCTTAGGCAAACCATGAGCTGCCCAACCTATCCCAGAGAAGAAAGCCCCACTCCTTGTAGCCTAACCCAAAATACACCTACCGCTTAGATTTCCGACGGACTTGCAATTTCCAACTTGTTTGCACTTGAGCAACAAATATTTGTCGTTAGCAGTTCCATTAAAAACACGGCGAAATCCCGTAAAGATTACACCACGCCCTCGTACATCTTTCTCTCTTCTTTTCTAGAAAATTATCCCGTTAAGCAAAAGTGCGACTCTCCCAGCCAGATAAGCGAGGACGTTCAACTTGAGAAGAATGTCGCGGTGGGGCGAGTTGAAGGGTGGATAAAGCAACTCGAAATGAGACGCCAACCCTTTCTGCTCCTAAAAATCCCTCCGATGAGAGAAGCCCCACTCCTTTTTTCCGAGGGACTAAAATTAGTGAGCAGCAGAAATCCCGAGAGAGAAAAGATATGCGCCTGGACTCGCACCGTCGCTCCATCGAGGAATTCTTGTTTATGCGCGATTTTCCGATGCGATGCGCGAAAACCCGTGATACACTAATCCCCGCCCGTGTTATTGAGAGATCTTTCCGATAGACTGACTCTTAACGAATGCGGGACGGATTATCTGCAACATTCCTTCCAAGTTTCTGTACTGAGAGGCTCGGAAGTATCTTCCGGATTCTACGCGAGGAAATTCATTAACGGGTTCATTAAAACTCTAGAAATCCTCGACTTTGGGAAGAAAGTTTTAGGAATGGCTTTTTTAAAAATGAGAAATTCTCGCGAAAGGGAAAAGAGGACTGTTGCGAAACATTTTCGACTGACATAAGCAAAGAGTGAATACAGAGAATGTAATCGGGATAATGAAATGGAAATCAAACACAGCTGTGACTGTACTTTCTCATGAGATTGAACTGTCCATGTCAGGGAACCTGTTGACAAGTGTTATTTTCATTCGAGTGACTTATTTCCCGTAACTAATGACAATCTGAACGAGCGAAGGTTTTCGCAGAGGTTATTAAATGGTCGGAACTATTACATGATCTCCCGGGACATACTGCACACGTAAACGTGCTATCTAGACTTTCTTGTAAATAATTTTCGTAATAACAATTCCCAGGACTCTTCCACAGCGATTTCATCGCTAAAAACTGCTCATTCTTTCGACTCTTCGTGATTTAACCGTGTTTTCCGTCGACGGAAAAAATTAATATCTAGATATAATGAAATTAAAATTTTGCAGAATTTTAGTCGAAACCATGGGTGGGAAACCTTTTTTCGTCGAAAGAGCACACTTAGCATTTCACGAGAAATTTCACATGCAAAACCATCAGGCGCGTGTCTCGCTGCCGCGTGTTGGCTACATTCAAATCGTTAAGCATCGAAATTTTATATGAAAAAATAAATTCATACGCTGAATGAAATGAAAGAGCATTTTCCACTTGGCATCATTAGCAAGATTAGAAAAAATATTTAAATAGGGGTATTTGTTCTAGGAAGTGACTAAAAGGCCACAATGAACGACCAAATACGCCACGTGTGGCTTGAGGGCCGCAACTTTCCAACCTCTGGTCTAATCAGTTAGTTGCTGTGGTATAAGACGGTATTGGCGACTAAATTAGCAGTAACCTATTTTTAAAAATTAATATAAATATCTTGTTGCTGCTGAAACGATAATCCATCAATCTCCTCTAATATTTTACATATTGACAGATCGCAAAATGTTAAAGATGATACCAAAGTATGCTAAAAATATATACGGCTTGTACAACGCAGAAATAATTCAATCCATGAAAGATGCACACAAATTCTTTAATGCTTAAACAAGACAAAACAGTATCTGGCGTTTGAACACCCAACCTTGAATAGATTATGATATCTAGAAGGCAAAAATTTGGGGAAGAATCAGAACCTTTTTAAAATGCGTGATAAATCGAAATTAAAAATGATAAAAAAGGACCTACTTAAAAGAAAAGACATGTAAACAATGAAGACAGAAATTAACAATGCATCCGTGGGAGCAGAAAGAACTCGGAAAAGAATCGCGCCTTGACCTACCTCATCACCTGCATGGAAAGAAAACACCTTTCCTTGCAGAAACAGGGAAAACAGGACTAGGAAATTTTCAAAATTATTCATTGCGTCGACTTTCCAGGGGAAAAAGGAGCTAAAGGCCGATCCATAAATATAGGGAAGTTAAAATTCTTAAGGAAGGCTTTCTGCCAAGAACGAAGTAAAGCAAGAGATATAAGTAACTGCGCATGAAAAAGCAACTTGAAAGGGTAATGGCTGAGACAAAAAGTCTCCTATAAAAAAGATGGTTGTTTTATGTAAACGAATATAATTACTACGTGCATGGTAAATGTACCGAATCGATGTACACCAGCAGAACATGAAACGACTAAATAATTTTTTAGTCACGGTGATTTGCATGAACATAAAAATTTAACGGATTGCAGCACCTTTTTTTAAACGTAAATGTAATTCGCTGTGTTCTCGTGGCCGAAAAGATGCACCAAAAAAATTATCAGACTCAAACCTTTCCGATAAGTTTCCAATAACGAAGGCGAAACAATATTTTTCAGTTCCAACTTATTTTTCAGAAAGATATCCAGTGTGCATCACACAGATTAAACACCAAATTTGTCAGAGACTAGGCAGACTACACAAAACGAATTATATCTTTATTGTCCATCAGGTTATTATTTATGGGAGTGAAACAAACTTCTTCTGCGAAAACGCAGAATCAGAGACACTGCTCATGTTTATCCTCAAAAGCCTTATTAACGAGACGAAGAATTCTGCCATTTAGCAATAACAGGATGGCACCATTAGAAGAATTTAGGATCAGCACCATTGGAAGCGGCAAAATCGATATGAGTAGCAGATTAGCTGAAGCGAACAGGATTTTTAATAGGATAACAGAACTGTCGTAAACAAATAATACAAGTCAGTGCAAGAAAACGGTCCATTAAAACATATAAGGGAGTTTCGTTTGAATCGCTATGAAATATGGTCCTCAACAGAAACGGAAAAAGAACTATATGAGCGATGGGAAAGAGGTAAAAATAGTGTATATAAAAAGACCGAGTAACTAATAGAGAAAACAAAGAAGCAAGTCTACAGAAACAATTAGCTAAAAGATTCAAATTGATTACCCACAATCCGAAGCAAATTATCTCTTAAAGACTTCAAATTCAAGGATCTGTGAGAAGATGAAACTATGGAGATGGTGTAAGTGGAAGGTTGAACAACGAGACGGCATGTACTAAGCGCTGCATTCTTTCAATTTTCAACTCCCTTTCTTCCAATGATCCTTTTTTCTCACCTCTGAAATCAATCCAAAATATGATTGCAAGAGTTTGACTTGGAAATATATTATTTTATTCATGATTTAATTTATTGTTTATGTCGTTGATTTTTTTATTCATTATTGTTAATCGTCAACTGTAATTGGCTTCGTGCTATATGTTGATGTTTTTATTAATAAATAAATAAGAGGGAATTGAACGGTTGTCTAGTGACAGGATGGCTTAGAGAAGTGCAAGAAACCAACTATTCGATTGATGACAGAGAAATCTCCTTTTCATACTGTCGGAGCACGGATGCGACCAATTACCCATTACAGCAGTTACTACCTAGCGAAGCGAAAGAAGGGAAAGCCGTCTTGAATCAATCGATTCCATAAAAAGTGACTCTGGGAAAAAAACTGCACCTTTAAACACAGCTTAAGAATGAAAGAAGTCATGATGAGAGCAAGAGAATGAGATGAAGGCAAAGCTTTCGTAATCAGAGAACTGAGAGGGCTTCAAGAATAACAAAAAGAAGTCGGTGCTCATGAAGTGTGACACGTACGTTACCAGCTTCCTCGAGTTAAATGAAGACGCGTGCTAGCAGTCGAATTAAGGGTAAATGGAGAAGCCCATGTTTAGATTACAAGCTTAAGTAGGTGAGCTGTATGTTCTCAGGATATGCACCTAACCTGATCTGCTACTGGTGGATGATCCTAAATCATGAAAAATCTTGGCGATGCGTTAAAATTGTTGTTGAGGAAGGCGAAGAGAAACCTTTCAACTAATTGCGGTTGGACACGAGCTGTCGCAATAGAAATGAGTTTATATCGCAAACAGATTCCTTCAACACAGCCCATATTTACCGGAAGAGATGGAATGACTGAATGAAGAGATGGGAGACTATGGAAACTCTTTAAGATACAGATACGAAAGTTTCACTAAATTTGAGAATCGATTGTTTCAGGATTCTATGGAAGGACTCTGTGGTTTTTCATACTTTACAACTTAGAGCTGAAAATTAGAATTGACTGAATTATTACCATCGAGCTAACGAAACATCAAAGAAAACGGACGAGAACTAAAACTGAAGACCCTAGAGGGGAAATTAAACAGCTCCTAAGTTGTTTAATTTTCATTATACATAAATCATATGACGACAAAATCGGTAAAGGGAATAAAATAGAACTCTCAAAGCAAAATAAATACTTTTGTTTGTTTCTACATCTACATCTACATCATGTATAGTTCGCGGAAAGAATGAATTCTTAAATCGACTCGTCCTAGCATCTATCTCTCTTATTTTGCGCTCATTGTCGGATCGTCCAAGGTAGCAGGGGGGTCTCATAATATCTACTATATCTTCCGCAAATGTACTTTCCCTAAATTTATCAAGCAATCGCAATCTAGCTTCTAGTCTCCTATCTTTTAAGGATTCCCAACCTGCATCTGACAGCATTTTTGTAACGCTTGCTTTTTTATCGTAGCACTTCTTAACAAAACGTATCGCTTTCCGTTGTACTTTCTCGAGTTCACGGATGCATGTATCGTCTGCCGGATCCCATATACTTGATGCATATTCAAGATGAGGCCTAACCAACGCAAAATAACATCGTTCTCTAGCTTTTTCGTCACATTTACCGACAATACGCCTAATGAAACCGAGTTTTCTAGTTGCTTTAGCACAAATGTTACGGATGTGCGTGCTCCAGTTCATGTTATTCGTAAGAGTGATTCCGAGATATTTTACCGAGTCCACTACTTTAATTACTGTTCCGCTAATACTGTACGATTTATTCTGCCGCAACTGTTTTCTTTCGAAAAAATTTACTACGGAGCATTTGCTTGTGTTTAGGTCGAGTTGCCATTTTTCGCACCACCGTTGAATACGAACTAAGTCGTTTGCTAGGGATTCCTGGTCTTCCACGCTTGATATTTTCCTATATATAACTGTATCGTCCGCGAATATCCTCACTTTACTATCGATTTCGTGGCTCAAGTCGTTTATGTATATCAAGAAAAGAAGGGGCCCAATCACGCTGCCCTGGGGTACGCCTGAGGTAACTTTGACTCTGTTTGAAGTAACACCATCGAGTACTACTTGTTGTTCCCTATCGCAGAGAAAATCTTTGACCCAGTCAATTACTTCCTTATTAATTCCAGCCAATTTTAATTTGTAAATTAATCTGTTGTGAGGAACTCTATCGAAAGCATTCTTAAAATCGAGGAAAACAGCATCCACTTGCTTACTACTCTCGGCAGATTTTAAAATATCGTGGACGAATAGCGCAAGTTGCGTTTCGCATGACCGGGACTTTCTAAAGCCGTGTTGGTTCTTATTGAAATAACTAGCGCTATCTAAAAACTTCATTAGTGAGCTAACAACGATGTGCTCCATTACTTTGCCTGTCAGTGAAGTTAACGAGATGGGCCTATAATTACCTGGGTCGTCCTTTAATCCTTTTTTGTAAACGGGCGTAACATTCGCTAATTTCCAATCCATTGGGACGCTGGCTTCATTAATTGATTTGGAGAACACGATTTGGAGGTATGGAGCGACGCTATCCGCTAGTTCTTTCAATACTCTAGCCGGAATACCTTCAGGGCCTGGGGATTTATTTGGCTTAATTGTACGCAAGAGTTTAGCGATTCCCTCTTCAGTAAAACAAATACTTGACATCAACGCGTTTGTGTTTGTTACCGGAAGGCTGTCTGAGCTATTATCGGCTGCAAATACGCTTTGGTAAAAGTCGTTAAGGATGTTCGCTTTCTTCTTCGGATCACTAGTAATATTGCCATCGTTATCCCTTAATGAGCAAACGGTTTGTAATTTTCCCTGTGTCTCCCTAACGTACGACCAGAAGGCTTTAGGGTCCTCCTCTAAGCTATCACCTAGAATTTTCTGCTTAAAATTACGTAGGGCGTTTCGCATAGCACGCTTAGTATCGGATTTCGCATTCTTATGCTTCTCTAATAATAACGTTGTTTTTGAGCAGAAATCAGACTGGTCTGTACCCTTAAGGGCTTTTACTTTTCCGTGAAGTGCTTTCTGTTTGTTTTAATCTTGTGTTTAAATACTTTAGATTGAATTTGCCTATGTCAACATTTTATAATGCAAATACAATAAATTTCTTTATAATTCTTTGAGCGAAACAAATTGAAAGCTGAAATTGAAAATCAACTTCCCACTTTCCCTTAATTTAAGCCCATTAATGAAACTAGGATACAAATTTGGCATCCGTTATTACGAACTTCAGCGCAGAGAATATCAGACGCCCTGGTTTTGAAGCTAGGCTCTATCATCAGGTCTACGATAAATGTATAATCTATGAAGTCTACGATAAATGTAAATACGATATTTATTACGTCTACGATAAATGTAAATGTATAATGTACGTTAATGTATGAAGTTTAACTTCAATCGTTCCTATTTAAGTAGCAGAATTCACTAAACGTGCCCAATAAGAACCAAACAAATAAAAATGGGAATATATATAGTGAAAAAGCACAGTTTCTTCATTTAGAAAGTATTCTTTTTACGGATGGAATAACAACCGATATCAAAAGAAAAGACATAGACACAGGATAGGATACGTCCAAATTAACGCAATTGACAACAGAATTTGAATATTCATTCAGAATATTATATTCATTAGTACAAAGACAAATGTTATAACTCGAAATTATTCTGACTCAAGATAGAATAAACAGAAGGAAGGATTACTATGAACTTCATAAACTGATCATGTTGCTTTTCACGGACTAAGCTGCTGAGCTGATATAAAATTAAAGGGGTGGGATAGGAAAAAAATAGTTAACATTATATGGTGAAGTAAATTGACAACGAAATATATTTGATCGAAATTAATGTTTTTCCAATTGAAATTGAGAAATAATCTCCGGGGAAATACACCGGTCTTGGACCTACCGCAAGACAAGAAACAAACGAGGGAGTCGTGCGAATAAGTCCTATTAAGATGAAAACGAGAGGCTGAAAAGTGAGAGTTCTCAGACATTGACTCATTCGCTATTTATTTCTCTCTAAATGCTCCAGTACATTTAGCAGGAAGTTCATTCGGAATGGTTTTGTTTCCGTTCGCAGGCGAGAGAAAAAAACACGCCCAGTCACGGAAACTTTTAATCCCATTTCCTACCCGCGGATTGGAAGCACAAACACAACACAAATGATAATGAGTTTTAAATGTAAACAGGCTCGAGAAAGAACACCGCCAGGGAACCCGCATAGCACGCTAGGTAACCGCTTGCAGGCCTTTTTATGCCCCAAGACACCCAGTATATGGTGATTTTCCTTGTATTTGATAATAATTATCTTATTCGAGCGATCGATTTCTAAGGAACAAGTGCCTCGTGACACAAAGGTATAACTGACAAGTCGGGGTCGTTGGTCGAAACGTTCTCCTCAGCAATTGCACAGAGCATTTCTTAAAAAAGACGAAGAGTTTTGGAGCGACCTACTGCGTCACACTAACTGCATTGCAGTTACTCTCGGACTAAAATTACACTTCCACAAATATTTCAGGGAAGATATAATCGTCGAGAGTGAAGCCATAGAAGACATTCACCCGCAATTCTTTACCAATTTTGTTATAAATTAAATGAAAAAAGTGGAGATAATTGGGATATTGGATTTTTGGAACAAAGGTTAGTCAATGTTTATATGAGATGTCAATAAAGTGGAGTAATTTACATTATGGGAATCATTCTTAACTTACCATTTACTAGGCTGAAAAAATACCGAATACATAAACTAGAACGTAAAAAATGGTTGATAATTTAATGATGCAAAATTTCTCATTTTTTTCATTCCCTTTATTTATTATACTCATAAGTTAGAACAGGTAAATAGGATGATAGGTAAAAGGTAGAATAAGATGATCGTACGGTAGAATAGGATGATCGTTCACGGAATGACTTGAGCCGCGGTAAAAGAATTGAGAACGATTTCAAATGTACAGCAAATAATTAATAACCTAGGAATAAAGTATTAAATAAAATGCTTCACTCGTAATAACCAAGCAGATTTTGAAATCACACTTGCACTAGAGAATTCAGCAAAAATGAATCTCCGAGGAGTACATAAAAAACGTGCACGATTTAGAGAATACAAAGAAACATACGTTTGACGCATACATACATAGGTCGCTAGTTGTGATTACAAGCAACCTACGGCATGGTGGAAACCGATTAACGTAAAAACAATGAGGTATACGATACATATGAAAAAAATGAGAAAATAAAATACCTGCGAATGTAGTTAACAAAATACGCAAAATCAAAAGGAAGGGCATTTTCAGTGCCTTAAAGAGCGTATGCATTCAATGAAGTATATTACAGCATATCTCCACAAAAGGGAGCATGTATAACCTGTAAAACCTATACACATCACCTGTAAAAACTAACTAATACAGAGAAAAGTTAACGCACTCAAAAATTAAGTTATAATGGTAAGTGACCAAGTAGGAAGGAAAGTACGCGGTAGAATAATCAGGACAGGAGACAGAAATATCTAAGAACCACAATTCAACGCATCGCGTGTCAGCCCAACATTAAAACCTCAGGTTCGATTCCAACCGATGAGACTTATGGGCGCTTCAAGTTGTGTAGTGCCGAGCAATTCGAATGATTTCCATCAGTAGCCGATCCCACGCAATCCCCTTCGATCCACAAGCGAAGAAAATTTTTACCTCGGAGGTAAAAACAATGTCACCGTTACGGTGAGTACGCTCGAACACGAATGATTCCCGCATGAACTCCAACTGCCACGAGAAAAATAAAAGAAACATACAGGCACCGCGAGAGCTTAAGGCACCGCGATGCGCAGTAGGGAGGAAAAAGCGATGAAGGGGTTGCTCAGGAAACAAGGTCGACTTAGGGTAACGTCATGTAATAGCAAACCAAACCCCGTCGAGAAACTTTTTCGAAAGTGGACTCTTCCACGCAAGAATCGGTCCACTGCGCAGGTGCCATGAATTTTGGCGGGAAGGGGCGTGAAGTTTCGAGATCAAATAATGACAGATTTCACTTAAAATTAATAATGTTCATAATTTCAGTCGCATGAACACTTACTATTCGCATTCGTCATCTGAAAGCTTTAAAATACCTCACAAGCACAAGAAAGTCATTCCTTGAAATTAGAGGGCAGAGAAAAAAACAAAATAGTTCCTCTACACTATGAAACAAAAATTAAATACCCCTGGTAAATGTGATTTCTTACAATTCCACGGTGCATATTTGCTATATTGCCAAAATGTTATATGTAGAAAGAAAGTGCACATCTATATCTTATAAGCTTTAAATTGGTCATGACAACACTGTATTGGTAACGTTTCTTTCTCTCGGGGAATGTTTACTCAACTAATCTTCAGCCCAAGACCGAAAAGCCATGGAACGATCGTTAGTAAAGAGTGTAGAACAGATTTTTCCAGGTTACCCGCCAAATTCCCTGAGATTTCCAGAAGAACAAAATTCCCCGAGTTTTCAGGATTTCCAGGTTAGCGGACACTCTGAGAAATGCGAGGAATCGCAAAGAAGCCGATATTAAAGCTGAGCCCATAAGAAGCCGAAACGACTCGATAGGTCTTGGACAGGTAAACGCGGCGCGAGGAAATGACGCATTGTGCTGCGATGGGGAGAAGCGTTGAAGAGGGGAAGACTGTAGACGGGGAAAAGCCAAAGGGGAAAACTAGGGTGGAAAAAAATGACCCCACGGGGGAGACAGTTTCCGGATTCAATGTCTACGATCTTCTCCGTCCCCGGATCGATCCGTTAAGGGGGAGTGGCACGACGCGTGGGCGGGAAAGAACACGAGAGTCATACGGGGAGATTGAAAAGAGTGGGATGGAAAGGGAAAGGTAAGCAGAGGAAGAGGGGGAGAGAGTGTGCACGCCAAGGGTGGGAAACAAGTATCTCTCTCTCACTGGCGAAGAGGTTGAGATGACTGCATTGAGGGGGTGAGAATGGTGGGGAGACGGCGTGAAATGGGCTCGAGGGGCGGTATTTCGGGGGCGAGTTGTTAATGAGGAGAGGGAGACTGAGGGTTGGTTTGAGGTAGAGAGAGGGTTAATAAGAGCGGTGGCATAACAAGAGATGGGAATGCAGACGAGAAGGAAAAAAGAGGCGGGAATAAAACGGGAACGCGATGGAATTGGTGGCGCAACTTGGGATATCTCTGCAACTGTACACGGATCTCGTGGAAGGGAAGATCAACTCACCGAAAATCGTCGAAAATGGCGGTTATTTCACCGCCCTGGCGCTTCTCTTGTAATCCCCGGGTCGTGGCACCTGCGAACCGAGGATTCTTCAATTAAACATCACAACCGAGTTTTTCATATTTAGTATCCGAAGATACCTAGAGCTATAAGCACTAACAAGTAAGTCCCGACAATAGCTTCTCGTAAAAACGGTATATTTTGGTTTAAAATAAATAATAGCCTGCGGGTAAAATTACGAAACTTTACTTAATAGCATTCAATGAAATGTCCACATGAAAATTAAGGAATCAGAAATATATAAATTTAAAATTTTACAATCGCTACAGGTCCCATTATACCAATGATACCGAAAGACAACCACAATTTCAGTTTTAAGTACAATAAATTCTTCTGGACCACTAAGGGAATCACGTATTTCAATGGAACTAAAACTTACTGATACTCTAAAAGAAAAACGCACAACGCAGAGGTGGACAATAGCTGCGCTTACTGAGTGCCTTTAGAGTGGCTCTCTATGCATCTCTTTTTATTTATATGCTGATAAATTTATTAATGATCATTCAACTCGAAGAAATAGAAATAATAACATTATTATCTATTAAATTAAAACTTCCGTGTGTCTAGAGATTTAATGGGCAAACGCATAGAATTTTCATTGCAGAGAAAGTGAACTCAACCAAACATTTCCAACAATCCATCGATCATCTTGCACGAAATCCGAAATTTATTACATACGCGCAAAGAAAGTCACTTTGTTGAGATTGTTTTAAAACCCACATACGTTATTATTGTTATGAGTTACTTTTAGGTGGGAACGACTTAAGAAAATACGACCAAGCTCACACCGGTACATGTTTGAAGGTAAACATTACCGACAAACGAAAACTAATCCATTACAACACCACCGGAGAGGATTTTTATTGAATTAACTTCGTTAATTCAATAAAAATCCGTTCGACTCAACGACGCATAAAATGTTACCACAGGTAGTAACAGAAAATGAACATTTCTGAAAAAATTTACACAAATCCCACATGGATCAACTCCAAACAAGGCTTTTAGCATAAATAAAAGAAGTAGCATTCGATTAAAACGTCTACGTGCAAGTAAAGTGTCTTTAAGTCATCCTTGTTGGTCCTCAAGGACATTCGAAAGCATCTACGCCGAGGATGAAATTCACAGAGGAATACCTCGCTAAAAGGAATATCAAACAATTGAAGCACAAAGACTACGTAAAGTCTCGTGAAGTTCTGAGCACATAATCGACTCGCGAGAGAGCTGTTAGCAAACCCTCAATTCACTGGATGGAGATGCAACCCCGTCTACGTAGAAGCATCCACTTACTTAATCAAATGAAACATGCAATTCATTGTTTCCATGGCTAACGCGAACACCTTGTTTTAAAAACTAAAGATTGCTGTAACGTTGACGCAAAACTTGTTACGAATATTATGTTTGATACGAGTATTATTGTAAGTAAATAGTATAATCACAATAATTATGCTTATTACGATTATTATATGCTTATTACGAGTATTATTGTAAGTAGTATAATGACAATAATGATGCACAGTCGATCACTTCTACCGATTTCTATTAATAGTCTAAAAAAAATTATACACAACTGATTCTTAGTAGGATTTAAAAAATATCGCTATCGTCTGAATTGTGTTTGGAGTATGATTGAGTAAAAAGGGTTGATGATGGCAGCTGAAGTTGGGAGAGGCATACGGATATCGTATACAGTTGGAACGGATTATATGAACAGTAAGGAAGAGAAAAACACGAGAGACTGGGACAGTAATGACTGGGTATTCAATTACTCTATCCTGAAAGCGAGTATGCTAGAAATATAGTACGGCAGTCGAAAGTGGTATTTCGCGTTAGTTCTGACAAGTGACGAAGAATGGACAGGAGCAAGATGATAAGGTCGGTGTGATGAAAGGAGTGAAAGCTACTAAAAGGAGAATAAGAAATTAAATTCTCAATAAACAACGTACTTCGTAACTTACACAAATTATTTGTGGAATGGGACCGAGGCGAAAGGTGGAACTTGGGGAATTTTTCAATATGAAGTGTTACGAATGGAAGAATCTACTGCTGTTCTTACGCCAAAAGAGGCGTAATCAAGGACAGATACTATGTGACTGATAACGCGGACCAAAGCCTAAGAATTCATTAGCTGTAACGAGGTACTGATTAAGTTTTGAAGCACAGTATTAAGAAATCTCCACAATATAGATTTTTGCGAGTGTTCGAAAATTTCTTTCTGTAAAAGATTCGCAGGAACATTTCGATAAATACTGTAAGGAATTGATCATCCAAAATTCTCATACGATTGACTGCAAGGAGTCTCAGATAAACGCTCCCTTAACCCGCCGTTACCCACGCCTCTTATGCCCTCCCCGCAATGAAACGGTGGGAGCATGACCAATAAGTAAACCTTGGCACTAAAAATTTACTAAAGTGTTAACGTAGAAATGAAACTGAGTTCTTATGTAAAAATATCACCATGATAATTTAAGGATAAAAATTACGAATTTAAATAATGAAGGTCATGGATTCCTCGCGTGCGCGTGCTATCGCGATCTCGAAGGAGAACAATCGTAATAGATTTGCGCTAACGGTATTCACGGGACAAGGAGAATGGATTGCTGGAAGAACTAATTTTCCCTATCTCACGAGGAGTACAGATGACAGCCAATTCACAAGAACATAATTGGATCACAGCCCAAGGACGTTTCTTATAGGGTCTGGAGAATTGAATTGGATGGCATAAAGATGACTGGTAGTTGAGCCATGGATGAAAGTGAATTCAGAGAGATTATCCTGGGAGAAAACTACAAGGGAGGCTAATATGTGATGGATGAGATCATCACATAATAGCGAGCTCTAGGACAGTTTTGTCTCCACTTCACAATATTACCAATATAAAAATAGAAAAACATCATAAAAAAAAACGTAAGTCACACCATGATGAAGCCCCCAAAAACTTCGTCCCAATCTGAGAGTTACATACTCATACTTCGATTTTCGCCTATACTGTATGTTCATTTGAAATCAGGAAATGTAATTCATTTATAATAGGGAAAAGCTCAACGAAGCTATACACTCACTGCAAAAGTGACCTTAGAGAAACTAAAAACTTTATTAGTTTTTTTAGTAGCCATGTTTTTCTCATTGACTTGTAAGGTAAAACGATTATACTCGGCTAAGAATTCAACGCGAGGATTTCTAGGAAATCACTAACCACACAGAATATCTACGTAGAATTTATGAAATTAAAACTGAATGAAAATCAGATTATGATAAATAAATGGTATGGTCAATAAATTAAAAACTTCGCACGGAATATTCAAAATGGGTGAACGTCCTTATTTCGAAGTAATTTCAACACCTTAATACCTCTCAAACAGTCGAAGGCATTCATGGTTATGGATAATAATAAAAACAAAAATTAATGTATTTTTAACCAAATGTAATGTTATTTATTATATTGGCACTATAGCATGTTAACAGTTTATCTTTACGATTTAGCGAGTCTCACGGCCTTAAATAAGCTACCAAACAACCCCTCCTCCTTCAACGACACATTCCAATAAGACATTCTAATCTATCTATCTTTCGCTCGACAAAAGATGAAGCTGCATAAAACTGAAGCCTTATGAAAACCTCTCGCAAACCCTGCTTGAACAGGATGTCAGATACGCCTTCACCTATGAACACACCCCATAATCGAGTCTACTAAATCCTCAGGAGTCTCTTTTTGTAAGTCATCTGGACGGCGGGCCGAAAATGATATCGCTACACACGGCACGCGTGTGGAGACACTGATGGCAGGTCGCCTAGACTCGGGCTAGATATAGATCTTCGAAGGCCGCGAGAAATCCCACACCGTGGAGAACGAGGGCAGGGGAATAAAACGGCGAAAAGCAAAATTTCCGCCGGAACTCGACGCTGACCTTCCCAATCATTTCGGGGATCCGACCCCTCGGCCCCCCTCCCAGTCTAGTCTGTTACCCCAACCGACTTACACTGTGATGCTGTGGATCCCCCAATACTCGTTCTGTTGGAGCAGATCTTGGGGATGAGATCTCCCAGACTTAATCGCAATGCTATAGATGAGGGATGTCGACATTATGACTATGAGGACCTCAAACAATTTACTTGGCAGTATTTTTAAACATTAAAAAACCATCGGAAATCGATTGTTAAATTGTTCTCCGATGACTTACAGAATGCCGCAATGACACTCTTAGAATGTTTTGCTCGCTACAGGAATGCTCTTTGCTATGAAATATCGCAGAATGAAATTATTGTTGATGGAGGTTAAAATAGTGCGTTCCAGATCATAAACTTTCAATTGCCCTAAAAGTAATTATGTGCGATAAAAATCTAAGATTAATTTCGGAAAAGCGTCTTTAAAAATATTCAAATTCTGATAATATATTATACTATTTAAATCGATCGCCCAGGGGTGTAACATATCTTGATACCGTGCCTAATCTCCTAATTAAAGCGATTTTACCTACAATTTTCAATCGTATCTTTAACATTTTTAATTAAATTGTAAAAATATGATTTAAATAATCTTAGAGTATTGAGATTTAATGAAATTTTCCTCGTTTAGAGGTTGAAATGCATCCAAAATTTTACGTAAACTTTCCTCATTCCATTTCAGTAATGACATATTTCGAATTCTCAACGCAACTTAAACCGTAAAGATATTTATTTACTATTGAGTGTAATATTTAGAATCAAGCCCGTGAGTTGAATAAATTACTATCACTAAAATTGGAATGCGAAACAGATTTTGGCATAAATTTTGAGAAATACTTCCCAAATCTCCTCATATCGACAGGGCATCGGTAACAATACCATTTCTAACTCCTAGCACCGAAAAAATGATTATTATTACATCTTTCAAGGTATATTGACATAAGAAAAGATAGAATTGAAGGAAGATTAATGAAATCGATTCCGAAGGTAGGAAAATAGTTGACGATGCTTGCTCGGGATTGTAATCTTTAGAGGAATTAAAAAATATACTGCGAGTATGTTACCAAAAATTCTTTGAATGAATAAATAACAAAACTAATTAATAAACTGCAAGGGGTGCGTACTTGCGTAATGTTAAACTTTCGTACATGAAGCGAAAACAAATTATACAATAAGGTTCGCCATACTAGATATTTCTTACTGCGGTATCCAACAATCTTGATAAATAATCAAATCGCAGTCATTGATGCAAAAAAAAATTCACACGAAAAATCTCAGACTGAATCCATAGCGCGATTGAAAAGACAATATCAGTCGGAATGTCTCTTCTTTTAAGTCGGATGCGGTGAACCAAAGAATTCATCAAATTTCAACCAAAAAGACAGAAATTGCATGCAATTGCACACTGTAATTTCTCAATGAGAAGCCAATCGATCTGTCAACGATACTTCGTCGTGGCTTTTTTACCTTGGCCTGAATTGAAGGAGTCGTTACTTTTGAAAATAGGCGCACGAACCGCATAATATGACCGATAGGTCAAGCAGATAAGGAAATCGATAGTCAAAAAGGGTCGCAGTTAATTTTATACGGAAAGGTTGGGGAGTTGGAGATGCTGAAAATAGAAAAGCCTGTCCCAATGGTTTCATCGATAAATCTTTCGAATGAAACGCGCAAACTCAGTTTCGTTATTTCATCTTTATGGGTCAGACACGGTTAGATGAGATTAGTGGCTGAAAAGTAATAAGGAAACGTACTCCGCCGCGAACCGCAATGACTTGAGTGCAGACTTCATTACCCCCAGTGGAAGGAGAAATTGAAACAAATCATGAGCCGCAAAGAGAAAATCTGCTACCGCGAAACCTGAGGCAAGGCTTTACGCGACACGCTTTGTTCCAATCGTAACAAGGACCGATTTTATAGCTAGAGAGCTAGACACCCCTAGGATATCTCCCAGGGGTTGAGTCTTTGGGGAGCCAGATTTTACTGAACACAATTCGGGGTAACTAAGGTGTATTCAGGGGGGAGTCGTATAAATTTTTTTTATCATCCTACCGATGGGCCTAAACCTTACAACAGTTAGCTAGCGAGAGGAGATGAGGATTACTTGACAGTATGAGGACTGGGGCACCTAACGCCTGATCTTTCAATCTGAGCCAGAATATCATAAGAGCTATGTATATGAAAGTACAGAGCAATAACCTACGAATAACACTTGGTGTTGGCTAAACTAACTAATGGTCCCAGAATAGGTTAGCATAAATCCTATAAATTTGAAAAACTTATGCTTTTGTGGAGTAAAAAACTGTGATATTTTATGCACAGAAAAAGTATCTCCACATAGATAACAGAGTTTGGAACACAATGTGAGAAATACCTATCCTATCCGAGTTCCACGTGCTACTGATGAATATAACCATTATCCTTCTGCAACCTTGGTTATTATATTAATAAGTATCATTGTAAGTATCATAGTATCCCTGTTTCTACTCTTTATCAAACAGCAAGATTGAAAAAGAGATCAGTATTCTTATTTGCCACCATTTTCTCTGAGTAGCTTAAGTTATGATGCATTAATTTAGTTCGGTATTAAGAAAAATAGCAAACAGGCGTTTACGGAACATGGAATTAGGGGACTATAACAAACGACTATCTCGACAACGTAATCAGACGAATTAAAATCACAAGCGTGATTCTTAGAACAAAGTAACGTTCCTCTTTCCCAGGACGAAAACTGTAATCCTCCAAATCTGGTGTGGGAGCTATTCTTTTAAGTTAGAGAAAACAGATTTCGCGTAAAATACAAAATCTACGAAACTTTTGCCACAGAAAAAGAGCGAAAAATCTCGAGTAATACCCACGTACTGAAGGTTATTGCAACTCGAAAAGGCAGAGACTTGGATGTGGCCAAAACTGCGAGAGAGAAGTCCTATAATTACGAAACGCTCGACCGCTGCCCATATCAAATTACTCGGAGAGAGAAAATGTCCTTCGAAATAAATCAGTATCCTCCTTCCAGAGAAATACAGCGGTTGCCCGGTCACGAGATGCTTTGATCGGTAACAAAAAATCCAGCCATCGCACGAGCGCCCTGCAACCCTGCGGACCCAATTGCAACGTCGAGGCAGAATCGGTAGCGTTTAAAAAATCAGACAACCATCCCTGGAGATCGAAAAGACCACGGACAGGCCTCGACAAAATCTGACGAAGAACCGGAAAAGAAACGCAGAGCAAACGGAGAAAATTCCTGCGCGAACAATTATGCGACCCATATGACTATCGAAAATTAACATCGTCCTTGATCGTGGCCCGATGACCCCCATTACGATTCAATGCCAGGATATCCTGTCGCTGAAAGACTGAAAGATGTATTAGCACAGGCCCTGCGACCTAGTTTTGCACCCTCTTTTCCTACAGGCGCCTCTGAGGGATAAAGGGGTTATTGACTTGGGCTCTTTTAGCTGGCCGTCCCAGACGCTCGTGGCGATCGATCCAGCACAGCTGCGGGTTAGACGGCGCTAGTTGCTGTAGCCACCGCACTTGGAAGAGAGTGTTGTAGACCAGCACCTATTCACCCACTGACCCCTGACACGGAGAACGCTAATCACGAATGATATCTTTTTACGTTTTTAAAAAAAGAAATGTGGAGGCTCTACCCCGCAACCGGCAAGGGTGTAAGAACGTAGCAGATATTTTCGTGATTCTCCCAAATTACGGTAAATTCTCAGTAAACTCCTTTACCCGCAGTACTGGAGAAGCAGTGAAGAAATTCCAAACCGTGTATGAGTTTTTCCGACGAATACTTGGATTCAAGTGACTGATATACAAAAGCTCACTTATTCAAACACGAGTCCTCTTACAGTTATACCACCAAGGGTTATGACAAATCTGCACAAGGTTTAGACTTTATCCATCACGTATTAACACATTGATGGACAAATAGTGACGAAAATAGATAAAAATTAAAGACATACCTATTTCCCTTTTTTACGCATAAACTTGTGCACCACTCCATATAAAATCGCATTATTTTCTAAAGAATCTCAGTTGTAGTTGGTATTGACAAAATTAGTGAATAAAATAATGTGTTGAGCTTTCACTCCGATGTCGGTGATAACCCACTTCAGAATAATTTGTTATTCCATTACATTTCATATGAATACCAGCACACCTTTCTTCCCTCTGGTTTTATCAGTCTCATTCAGGTCTGTGATAAAATGAAAGTTCTCGGGAAAAGAATAATGCTTAATAATGGTTTTCATCCACGTCACTCCTTATTGAATACGTAGGAAAGCGTTAATCCATAGTGAGACAACTGTACCTGACTTATTCCACAGAATCGCTAACGAATGCCTGGCCTCGGGAATAAAAATTCAAAGCCTCGCACAAACTTTACGTTGCCACGGAAACGCAATTTAAGGGGGAAACGCCACGAAGAAAATTTAGGCTTCCCGAAGTAAGGTGCGTTATTTCCTTCGATCCTTTTGGTAGACCGCCAACCGCAGCACTGCTCCTACGAGCTGTCAAAAGTGCTTAAGGAGCGCGTAGTTGAAGAGATCACAATCGCGAAATAGGTTAAGCTCGGTAATGGGTTTGTACCGCGGGAAGTTGGCGGGTATGTTTTTCCGTAGAAAACGGCGACGTTTTCTTGTTTCAGGACCGTGCGAAGCCGGAGTAGTGATATCCAAAAGCCGACGCATCGGGATTAAAATAGAACGCCAAAAAAGGGCTCGGAAGCCTAATGAATTGTTGATCGACCATTCGGAGTCTGGCGTCCCTGCCCACGCTTAGAGGATGAATAGATTAGGGAGATCGCCTCTCGGTTGCAAACACTATCCCATTTTAACGAGATTCAGAAGCCGTAATTAACCGGTCCACCGATATAATTTACTAGGACGGAGGAAAATATATGAAAATAAATTAACATGAAAGTCACATTAAAAATTTACATAAGACGAAAGTTTTTCTCGAATCTCCTATAGATTCCTTGCGCATACTTGCTGCAAGATTTCAAGGCTTCTGATAAGCCTTCACGGCTACCCTCTGGTCCTCGGGGTAAGACCCTGCCGCACATTTCCAGACCAGGATTAATAACAAAGCAACATCGAAATTTTGCAATGCTTCTAAGGGTTATTGATATATAAAGTTAAAGGAGACAGCAACATTACTGAACGAAGACAGCTGAAGATGGCGACAAGTTTAACGCCTATAATCTGTTTCCATACCTCATAAACTCATTCCAGAATTGCAAATTTTTATGCAAGATTCTTCTCTAGAACGCTTTCCGTTAGTAAAGCAGCCGAGCTTCTCAAATTTAAAAATGCGATGATTATTTACGTAAAAGGACAAACTTTTTTTCGAAACATAAAATACACTTGCATTTCACCAAGCCTGGGAAAAACTTTTGAGACGAAAAGAAAAATTTCCGATAACGAATATTCTGAAAATTATACATCATGATATAGAAATTGCAGCTTTTGGGGATAACTGTGGCTGTAATAAATATTATAGACATCCATAAAACGAGTAGATACACGAAACGTGTGCATACTACAGTTTTTCTCCTAATTTAAGACTTATAAGTCCAAAAATAACTCTCTGAAGGTACGTTTACAAACCAATATTCCGCAGTTAGAATTCAAAACCTGAAAATATTAACAAAATATGTTTTGTGACGAGTAGAAATAATTACGTCAATGCAAAGGGACTTTAAAGCAAGATTTTTCGGTTCTTGGGAGGTGCATTCTCGCGTAAAATACATTTTGCCGACAAAGAGGTCGGCTTCTCAATCGTCGGCAAAGTTAATTTATAAAGTCATGCCGTACTCATTACATGCGATAAAAAATAAATTACGGGTGAACTTCTCCAAGGAATGAGGTTTTAGAAACTCGAAGAAATTCACTTAAATTCCAAGAAAATCAGTGAGATTATATGGTGTCCAGATGTACGAAAATAACGCGATTCAAGGGCATTAAAAACATATACGGATCTGTCAGACCTTAAGTAAAGACATCTGGCGCGTACTCCAAGCCTCCCGAGGCGCAGGGTTTATATTTTTTTTAATTCGTGAGCACAGCACGGAACGACGATTCCGGCGTACTTTTGCGACCGATCCAATTCAGAGCCAATCCTTCCGCTGCATTTTAACTCCGGAATTGGAGCTTTCTAAAGAACTATTTCTTTTATCTTTCATGTCACGCCGAAAACTGAATTGAGGACTTCAATCATAATAACAGTGTTCAATTTAATACAATTTAAAGAAAAGATAAGGATTTCAAGTAATGAAAGCCAATCAAAAAATCTTTACAATCGAAAAACACAATCATACCATTCTTTTTTCTCATTGATATAAAGTTAGAAACTTTGTTATGCCATTTTTTTTTACACCAATCTTTGAGGAAGAACTGAAACTACTGTCTAGTAACGTATTTGAGAGACACTAATGTATGCAAGGATGATTACAAGGAAAACAAGGTAAAATTTAGTTTAAATACGACAACAGCGTGATAAAATGCTCTTACGTAAACGTCAAAGAATAGTAAATGATAGATAATGTTACTCTATTTTCTATTCACACCCTTTGTTTTAAATTAGTTTTCTGGTTTAAAAAGCCATTTTAGGAAATCCATAAAAATCTTACAAAAACCCTTTTATAGACCGAATATAAGTGTAACTAAAACGACCATCTCCTGCTTTCTTTAACCATGCATACATCAAAATTCTGCATTCGGGTACGTCCAATAGACAAGAAAGAAATAAAATGGCTTCCATCCACCAAGTTCTTTTCGATGAGAATGCAATGAAGAAAAATTCCACTACGGTTCTGAATAAACAAGAGTTAATAATCTGGCCAAAAGGCAGCCCCACACCATTTAGAGCATCTTACGTAAGACAAGCTTCAGTGACAAGATATTTTTACCCATTGAGGAACACAGCAAAAGATTAGCATCGGTAAAAAATAGGCCCGCTTTTACGAAAGAAAAAGAGAGGGACAGTAGTAGAAACTTCTCATTAGGAGCTCGAAAAGAGAAATCCAGCAAAGGATAAAAACAAATATACGGAGGAAGGTTCGTCAACTCTGGATAAAACAAACCGTACGAAAACACGTGCATTCTTGCATGGCCGAGAGAGGCCAGACCGGTGCAAACAGAAATAAGTCGAGCAATGAAAGCAGTTCGATGACCCTAACTCCAATGACTTCATAGATCCATTCTCGGTCTTCTTAGACCGCGAATACCTAACTGAGTTCCCTTACGACATAACGGATACGACGGCGACCGATATGCAACTACTCGGGATTCTTTCTCCCTGCAGCTGCGATATCGAGCGCCATGACACCGTCCAATCGATATATCCGCATGGCGGCATTCATTACGTGGGGGAGAGCCCGCTTATGTAGCAGACGACCGAGTCTACGCATATGCATCGAACATATGAATGCGCTCTTACACGATGTCGAACTCGAATGAAGAAACATATCTCACAGCGAGCGGAGAGGCAGCATAGCGCCGCTCTGCTTTAGCGTCTGCTAGACGCCGTCCCTTGCAGCTGTGATGCGGTAATGGACGAAACGCTGGAATTCTCTGAAAATCGAAGAGACTCCGCGACCAACATCGCGCGCGTTCGTAATGCATTTATAAAAAATTGATCAAAAGTAAACGCTTTCTGATACATTCGACTACTATGTTCACTGTTTGACGCCAATAATCTTTCTTAACACACGATATGTCCGGAGGGATATTTGAGCACCCCTAGCACCTGTTTTACGTTGATACTTCTGTCGGCGGAACGGTAAAACCCCATACACTTTAGTGCCCTCCCTTATCTTTCAGTTTTAAATGCACTGAGATATCTTTAATTTATTCACTAAATATACATATACTCCAGTTAGGTAATGTACAGCAGCGACAAATGAAAGATATAAAGGATTGATACCTTCGAATACCCAGAAAGGATTAAATATCAAAGAAGGGAGTGTGAGGGTTATATATAATAATGTGACTTTCTGCTGGGGTTTCAAAACAACTCCCAAACTGATGGAAGTGAAAATAGTGACTAAACAAACGAAGTATTAACTTCCACGCCAATACTAGGGAATTAATCAAATTGTCATCCATAAAGACGAAAATGGCTCGTCCCTTTAGCTTGAAGACCTAGTGAATCTTCGTTAACTCTTATCAACTGAAAAGTTAACATACTACAAAAACTTACAATTGTACAGAGCAGACGGGATTAATTAGTTATCGCTCCGAAAAACAACCAGGCAGGAAATAAGAACTTAATCCGAGATGAAAAAAAATTGGGCCGCAATACACAAATTCTAGATTGGTTAATTGCTCTCTCACGAAAACACAGCAAACATACTTCCTACAAACATGGGCAATAAAACAACAACGATACATATGATCCGCTTGATAAGTAACTACCAGAATAAGATTAAATCAACTCTAATAAATTTCCCTTTGACCAACCATCAAGAAACTCTAAAACTTCAAATTTCACCATCATTGAATTCCCCTACAAAAAAACTTTCATGAAAGACTAAATCAAATCATCTTCGACGGAAATAAACTGAAGAAGGCATACAATGATCCCCAAAAAGAAAATTAGAGCGCTTCGATGATAGAACATTCAGCTTATCACCATCGATGACTCAATGCTCAAGATACCTTCAGAAACGAGTTTCAATTAATTCTTATCTAATAGATTCCGAGAGAGTAGAATGTTATCTTCCGATGCGATAACGCCTCCATGGAAGCAGCAGAACAGTTTTAAAATGAATGCGAACTGCAGCGAGTTTCGAAACAACAGAAATGTTGAACCGATCGAAAATACGACTGAAGAGAAAGTTATCGTTATCAGAGGGGAGGCTTAAATACCATCACAGATTTTTCAGTATCCCTACTGCTTACAATTTTGTCATTCGGATTCGATGCTTTTTTCTAATTTAGGAAGACAAAACGGGTTTAAGGCACATAATCCCCAAAGATCATAAAAAATGGTCACCAAATTAGGAAGATGCACGGGAGGTGAAACTCCCTCAAATGTAATACAACTCGCAAGCCTCGAAAGAAGACACAGATCGCGATCACAAGCCTCGAGACGGATTTCCATGACTAGAAAGTGAGATCGTGGTTTTCACTCTCCCCACAAGGATAGGAGAATCTGCTTTAGACTGCTTCTCTTCCTACTTCTCAAGTAAATAAGGAAATCGAGAAAGGAATCGGCTCACATCGCATATTGTACTCAACGTTGGGTTGATATTTAGCACAAAATCGGTCGTTTTTACAAAGATACTGTCAACAATTTTTCCTCCGAAACCTCCTCCCGGTTTGTGGACACAAAACTACCACTTATCCCTCAAATATAAAATTTAGCCCCAGCGTCGTTTGAGATCTTTCCATAACATCCTCTCTCGGTCCAAATCCAGATAACCTACCGTAATCACACGATGACCCTTACCAATCGCGGCCCAGAAGTCTTCACTAGGGCATAAATGAAACTGTCAGCGTCGGATGGAAGAACTTTCGATAAAGGAATTAAAATCTGAATTGAGTAATGGGTGGAGTAAAGAAACACCACTGCGTGAGTAAATATATTTTACTTGGTCCTAGTTATTAAAGTCGTGAAAATGGAAAATAACCTCGCAGTACTCCACGGAGAAGCGGAGTTTGGCCGCGGGCCGAGGCGATAAGTTAAATAATACGTGATAATTGTCGACACTTCCTTAAGTATTGCGGTAATCAGAGCGATGAACGTATATGATTTTGATTATAAAACATACGCCTACTTGAAATAAATTCTGCAGTGATTATTGAAAATATCGCGGAAAAAAATCACAGATTTTCTACAAGCCTTGAACACAAATTGCTCGTCTGCAGCTGCGTTCTTCTAATTGGGTACAGTAATTCGCCGTATAATTTACATTCACAGATTCAACTAACTCGAGCAGGAAGTCTCGATTCAAGCACGACTATTAATTTCTCCGTTTAAGATAGCGATAGATACTTTTTACGCTGAAGATATTTTAAGTTAACATAAAACCTGGATAATTATAAACGATGAAACTCTAGAGTAAAATCCGTCTTAGAATGTGTCAGCACTTCGCCTGACAAGCTTCAGATAAAATCCATCGTCCGAGTGATTACGAACGCCATTCACCCAATGACACAAACTAACTACCGAGTATAGAATACAGCGAGAAGAGTCACTTTCTTAAAATAGTCGATGACTTCAGTGCATTTGAAAACCGTCGCTTTTAGGAGGCAATTTATTTCCACTGCTATACTCTACAATCACGAAGCCGTAGCGGTTTTTAACTTAAAGTGCATTAGTGAATTTAACGATAAATACGTCAATTAATTCCATCGACAAAATGGTAACACGTGCCATTAAAAAAAAACTCTACATCTCATACTGAGGGTACAATTGAAATGTCCGTACAAAATATTTTCTTCAAATGTCTATAAACAGAAAAGAATGAACCAAAGGTCAAAAAATGAAATACGGTTAAAATAATGAAGAATCTGAATTTAAGGTATAATATAAAACCGTAAACATTACTATGGTATCGCCAGGAGAGAAAATGAATTGCGTTCGGCGACAATAGGTGGAATACCCCCAAGATATTTTTTTTCCCTTTAACCGATTCTTACAGAAAAGCGATGTATAATTAGCGATATTTAAATACATTCCTTTCCATACGTGTAGAATGGAAAGGAATGTATTTAAATATTAATGAATTTGATCAACCATAAACAATTTTAAAAATTATTCTTCCAACGCTCTTAACATTCATTTCACTGCATTTACTAATAACCAGATTGTTTATGAACTGTTGCTAGTATTATCATTTTGAAGGTTATAATAGACGATGCAGTACCTTTCGATCACAAAAACTTGAATTAATTGCCAAACAAATAACTTTATGATATAATTCCAACACACGTGCTTAAATAGGCAAGAAACTTGAACACCATGAAAAAATTCTATGATTGAGGTGGAATGCTACTTCTTATTTAACATATGACAATAGAAAGCTAAGGATCGATTACGAAATTTGAAATCAAAGCAAGTCGCTATTTCCACTGTTTACGAACGATTTCGACTTTTATAGTGGCCATATGCACGACATAAGAAATAATAAGGGATTTACGAAGTACTTTATTTTATATTTTATCCTCTGCTATGATGTTCCTTAGTGTACGGACGATGCATATTGATTAGAAAATCCTTGAGATCTGAAAAAACCTGTTTCCAGATTTATTTAGCCTTTCCTATTCGATTAAGACACATTAAAAATATTACTCGTGCCTTACATACTCGAGAAAAGTTTTCAATAATAAAATCATTGGTGATGGTAGATAAGAATGTGAATGATACGAGAGGAAGAGAAATACCTTAAAAAAAGCTGGTAAATGAGATATTGAAGAAACGAGTTGTGGGAAGTTAAAAGAATAAAAGTAAATTTACGATAAGGTGTTCTTAAAAATACATAAGGATTGTCACTGAAAGAGTTCATTCAAGCGTTTCTCCCGAAAAGATAAAGAATGATTAAATGTAATAATATTTTCTCAATCGATTACGTTAACTGGAAAACACACATTTTGCGAGCATCTGCGATTTTAATTTTTGATAACACGAAGAATGTCCCTAGACTTCGAGTACCCAATCCCACAATCATCAGCTAAGGAGACAAAAATCTGCATCGCTATGAAGTCACCTTCCTGATTCTCGAGATTCATTCCATCAACGTCGTTAACTAGCTGGACATCACTAACGGCGGGGCATTTCACGGTTCTTCTCAGAAGCGATTTCACTGCTCGAAGATGATGTCACTCTTTATTCCGCTATTCTCACCGCGAGAAAGCACCCACAGTTTCTCTTGCATTACGTCATTCCGCATCAACTCCATTCTTTGAGTTTTGAGCGTTTTTCTGCACTGCAAGAAAGGCGCGAGGTGGGGCAAGCGAAAGGGCGATAAATACGGGAACCCTCGGCATTGCTAACAGCTCTCGTCCGGGATGTCCGCCCCCCCGAGGGCCGACATCCTCCTCGAGCAAAGGGGAGCATATTTGCGGCACGGAAGGAAGCGAACCTCGCTAAAATGAGCAGGTGGAAGATCACTATGGTGATTCGGCGACTGATATCCCTTGCGACAGATCCGAACCATTAAGACCTGAGGTGCATAACGCACCCTTGAAACAACATCAGGTGCGTCCTACACATCCAAATAGCGATACAAAAACGGGGAATTAATCTCTAATGAATAAAGACCCACACCCACAATTGCCACTACGCACCAAGTTTATGAGCTATGTTATAGGGCACACATATCTCAACACAACCGCCGTTCGCTGTGAGGTAGAGAGGGTTCGGTGCCGAATAAACCGTTCAGTTTTCTTTAACTCTCACACCGCTCGCAGAAAAAATGAATTTTGAAGCTACCGGTCTTCGTAACCTCCTCCCCAACTTTTCTCGCCTCTGCTACCTACTATACAACATGGGGCGCATGATATCTACCACGTCTTCCGTGAACATACTTATCTCAAATTTAACAACGAATTTTTAATGGAAATTTTGATCTTCTTCCTTCGAACGATTCATGCACAAAAGATTATCACAATATACATGGATATTAAAATGATACAATGTAGTTATGCGTTTAAATGAAAGTTTAATATAATTCGAAAGTAAATAATAATATCAATTCCATCGTGGTAGGTCATCATCATCACGTAAAACAATAACTGAAAAAACCTGATGATTAAGCGCCGCGTAGAAACTTAGGTCGCCAATAAAGCAATTTTTCGTGGTACGGGTGTTTTGTAATTCATTATTTTAAGTGCTGAAAATTAATAACTTATTCGGTCACTTCATAGTCTACAAACTCAAGGAAATGGTAGAAATCATGATCTGGATGCAATGCCAGTGTCAAGTTTTCAGATAGGATGTTTGTTTATCACTTTCATTAAATTCTATTTGTAATTAAAGACCAAGTGCGACCTAGGCTTTATTCACCCTCAGAAAATATATCAAAGTCTTTTTATCCAAAATACACGATCAGGAAATCACCAAAAATTTTCCTATAACAATTGATTTAAATAATTCAGTCATCCACGATTGAGCGCAGTCAATTATTTCACTAGTCATTGGTTTATTGCAGCTAGAAAATATTCCTTTCAGAACCTGGACCAAGATAAAAAATAATGAGCAACGAGGGAGTAATCCAATAAAATTTAAAAGCCGGCTAAGAAAAACCTAATTAATCCTTCAAAGTTTGGAAAATGCCTACAACTAATGGAAATAAAATTACTCGAAACAAAAAGAGGGTAGCTCCGAAAAACGCTATAAAAGGGTGTATTTTACACTATTCTAGACTAGTCTGTATCGGCAACAAAAATAATAGAAAACATCTGACTTCTTCGATATATTTGATTAAAATCCACCGATACACTTTTGTGATAATCACCAGAGAGAAATTTCAACTTGGTATATATTACTTGATTAGAGGGGTCCTTAAGTCAACCCCAATTGATACACACCAAACTAAATCATAGATTTGAAGAATAAGAAAAACGTTCCATTAGTTAAACTGGAACGTAAACGGTCCTCTTTGCAACTATCCTGCGAAATAATCTTATAAGGAAAACGAAAATCATTAAACTCTGTTAAATCGTTTTATAGAATCAAGTAAATAACACACAAAACAATTTACAAGCCAGCAGGTATCCTATCTAACCCAACAAATTTTTAGTGTCCAACAGAGAGAGTTGTTCAACAAACGGACAGTAAATAAAATCTATTAGCCATGTTTTAATAGTAGCTAAGAATCAATAAATTAACGAAAAGTGAGCACCGATACAATTTTAATTACCTAACATTCTCTCGGAACAGCAGGAGAAATTTAGCGGTCTTCTTGGTAAGGTAAAGCTAACATCTTCATTTTTTCACCATACATAGATTGATAAGCATTAATGGAAAGTAAAACCGGTTTCTTGCAATGGCTAGTGCGGATTCATCTTGTGCATCGCGTCACCAGGCATTTTGAATTTGAAAGGCGCGCGTACGCGTAAAAATCAGCAAATAATATTTGTATTAGTAACAAATGAAATCAATCGCAAAAATTCTCCGTTTCTATCTGAAAACAATTTCTTACTTTAATAAAAGGAACTATTACATGAAAACAATTTCCATGCACGCTGATGGAAGTTGTCGAGAATGGACTCGTCATATTTGTTTCCTGGGAATAAAAAGTTCGAACAATAACGAATCATTACTTTGCAAATAATCAAGAGTAAAACTAGCATAGTGTATTGATTTTTCGCGTATTTACTGTAGGTAGACCATTGTTACAAATGGGCGTAACTGGAGCAGCTGGGTTAAAGGTGGACAATTACATCGAGAAACGCCCAAATATTCGAGTACTGAAGAGTATTCGCAGAAAATAAGTAAGGATTGATCTTTACCGTAATCAAACAAAAATAAAAACAAGGATATTACTGATAAACCAAATTCTTAATCGGTAATAATGATTAGATCAAAATACAGTCTGAAAAACATATAAGATAGACATTTAAGAATAAAATTTCAAATAATCACTTTGAAACTCCCACAATTCTTTCACTACAAAATATACAAATATTTACATTTAAATATATGCATAAATCGTCCAGCTACAGCGTAAGTAAATCAGAATATGAACCACAAATCCACTTACACAAAGAATTCGATAATTGTACGAAAAATGAATCAATACATAGCAATTCCATTTGAATTTATTACACCCCCGGAGCAATCATTAGAAGACACTAAAACGGTTATTTAAATTGAAATGTATTGTTAAAACGACGATCTATTGAAGTTATATATAAAATCTCATCATAAATCGGAATTAATTCCCGAGTTTCATCGATAAAAAGCACTTCAGGTAGTAAGCTGCTTGGATTCATCAAAACTTAACACTATCCACTCTAAAAATGGCGCCTAAATCTGTCACAATCGAAAGCTAGTAGATACTGAACTCAAATAATGTACTCACAGGCATATAACTGATTGCAGGTAATAACTTTAAACTCATAAAATATTATTAACACGACCTCAGTTTCGACCGCTATGCGAGTCGGACGTAGCCAATTGGGAGATCGCCGAGTGACACACCCTTGTTTGGTGTCAGACCACTAGATAACGCCGAAATATATAGTAATACACCAAATAACCAAATGTATGGAACCTTACACAATTGATTATGGCACACTAATCATAGATATTAAATAATAAGTATCACTTACCGTTGATATATCCAAAAAAAACTTATTACCACTTCCCTGACGAAACAGAAAGATTCTAATTCTACTACTGACTCAGGCTGTTGGCTTTTGTGGTTAGGGCACTGCCCCCTCCCTCCTCAACGACCGATATAAGTCTTACTCTTCACTTGAAGAGATTGAAACGCAATAAAATGCTAGTGACCAAATATTTTAAACATATAACTAAGAATACGAATTACCTTTGCAAGATAAATGCAATAAATGAATACATCGGTACGCGAAGCGTGAACTATGAGAAATTCGTGATCCAAATGACAAATTTTATTTCGTTGATCAAGTACTAGCATATGAAACTTAATTGTGGTAAAAATTCAGCAATAATTTATCTATTTCATTTTTAACTGATATAGAATTTTTTCAAGAATCTATTAGAAAGAATTTAATCTGGTTCGTGATCAAGAGGATTTAAACTGACTCTACAAACTGTATGCATAAATACTGCTATAGATTGCTCTTCTCTGAACTATTTTAGTTGAAATGTAATCTTTTGTGCTCGAGCTTATATGTATTATTATTTTCCTAAGCAAGATTTGCTTAATTTTCTTACAATACAAGCGTCTAAATATCTTTCAAGCTATATTTTCATGAGGAATTTCAAAATAGAACTATTCCAGAATGCGAAAGTTTAATTTGTACCGGTGTTTTCGAATTTCATTTGTAGTTTTTTTGTTAAACTTATAGGTAAACATTGTTTTATGGCAAAGATTCGTACGAAATGTTCTGAGCTATGGACTTTTGTTAAGCGCATCAGAAAATTAGCCCCTTTAGCAAACATTCTTAGAAATGAAAAACTTAAGATTTTTTCAAAGCGTTTTAATTTTAGCATAATGTTGGATTTAATTCAATTTATTTCTGAAATAATTAGATGGATTTTCTTTTAAAGCCCATTATAAAAAGCCAAAATCACTGAAATGTGCAAAATTTTAAGGTAGAAGTATTCAGGCAAAATTAGAAACCGTACTTTCAGCGACTATCAATGGAATTATCTATAATACATGTATGAATCATAGATTACTTGTATTTTTTTCTAGTTATTACAAATCAATTTCATTCGAGCTTTTCAAATATTTGACTGATGATAAGCTAAGTATTTGCATCACCACCATGTGAAAAACAGGAAAATTAATTATTATTAAATGAGAAATCATAATCCAACCTTCATATAATAAAAAGCCAACATTTCCTGGTAATGGATCAAGGTCACACTTCAGATGATAAATGAACATGAAGAAATATGAAGATTTTCATTTTTAACCTTATAAATTCAATTATATCAATCAATAGATTAGATATTACCATGTGGTTTGAAAATCACCATTATCTCATAACATGAATGTAAGAATGGTCTAGTTTTATAAAATTTCAATGTAAAAATTATTTTCCAAAAACTTGCTATGCATCTATGGTGAATATTTTCATGACATCATCTTCACATAAATTTTGAAGTAAAGTTGATGAGGCACAAGAGTAAAGGATTAGAAGGATACCATATTAAGTAAAAAAAACATGTTACGCTTTACGTCACAGACAATCATCTTTTCTTGTGAAGCATAATTTTCTGAAACAAATTATCCAAGTCATGAAGACCACATGATGCAATTAATGAATGAATTCTGACTATCCTGCATGAAATTCCATGCAGAATGAAGAGCAAAAAATATCCATTAGAATGAAAAATGTAAAGAGTAAAAAGATGAAAATGAGCTCATTATTATCTTTTAATTGTGCTTCCCCTCCCTCAATAAGCCAAAGACTAGAACTGGTGGAAAACCAATGGCACACATGCCCATAGTAGCATTAAGAACTCTGACATATCCTTATTATGTATTCTTCACTAAAATATTGAAACCCCAGAGTAAATTAATGTGGATTCTGTTTACTACTAGCGATTGCTTATGTCAACTGCTATGTCTTAATACCATTGTTGACATAAAATATGTAATACTTGCATCTCTTTCTAATATTTGGTATCAGATTGGTATGCAAATCCTTTATATTTATCAAAAATTGCACTTATGCCCCAATAGGTTTATTATATCAGGCCAAATGTATAAGTACCCAAAGACAGAAAAGAAGAAGAGGGCTTTCAATATCACGAGAAAGCTCATTTCAAAATATTCAAGAGTTGTTCATTTCATTAAAGGCATACAATTCAAATTAAACTTTTAAATAGAAGCTTATCAAAACAAGGATTTCTTTTGCATTCTAAGCTTACAGTCAAGATGTATGTAAAAGGATACATGACACATTTTATTGGAATAATATCAGCAACATATTTTAATTAATTTCAAAATTGTATTTACTGCATCTATAAATATTTTGATAAACATTAAAATCAGCACTGAAGAACTGAGACTTGTTCTAGGTACAGTTTTAAGTTAAATTAGTATAAGTAATTAGAACCATAGAATAGATTCCAAGGCTTCTCAGAAAACTTAAGTATTTTACTCTCCCCATAGAATACCAATGTACATGTTCACCCTCATTTGATTAACTCAATGACAAAAGGCTCCAAATATTTTTGAAAGGGATACAAGGGTACATGAAACATGCTACCTTTACCACAATTCTTTTAACTTATAATTATCTTAAAATTATACATAGCTTTTCTGGAAAGGAATGTTCAAATGGGAATTTTCTCATAAAGGAAAATAAAGAGCCAGGTTTATTTTGTATAAAATATATTATAGAAAATCCAATACATTTTTAGAACAGAAAACAGCTGACAGAATTTTTCCTGAGGCTGTAGTATGAAGACTCCTGATCAGAAATAATTTCATAAATACATGATATTTAAGAGTAACAAACAACTTTCCAAAGTTCACCAGCTGCAATATTGTAAATCATATCATCCATGATTGTTTACAATTAGTCAACAAGATTTGTACATAACTTGCAAAAACAAGCAAAAATGATAACTCATTTTTCCAACAATGGAAATTTTTGTTTATTTCTGAAAAACATAATTTTATCACATATTGTAGCTGTGTGCTTAATCTTCCTCTAATCCTAAAGATGCTTCCTCTGTTTGATAACCAGAGGCAGTCCCCACTCTGCCTGGAACAATCCCAGATGGTGTTTTTTCACTCACATTGACTTCCAAGCCTTTCCAACTTCTACCAGCTAGAAATTCTCCACCTCCCCCCTGATGAATCACAGACAGTGGCATGCTGTCCCTGACTGCTACATCAGAACTATCCTCAGGATCAATATTTACAGTTTGGTCAACACCAAAAGAACGTATCCTACCACTCAGTAGTGAGACATCAGTCTCAAATGTATTAACAAAATTGTTTTCTTCGACAGAATTTATTGGTTCACTTCCACCTATAAAATTAAATGCAACTGTCATATTACTTCACCATCATGATATAAATTCAATGCATTAAACATAATATCATTAATTTTCTTTTCTGAACATTCACTACAATCACACTGAGACAGAAAACATTATCAACATCAAAACTTTCTCATTGATTATTCCAAAATGAGGAAATTAAAATTAACATAAAACTAATGCAATATGTGTTTATGCAACTCATTATAAAACTCAAAGATTATTATAATTTACAGTAAAGAATGAAACAAACATTTTGCAGAAATGTCCAACAGAAACTTGGATGTGATATAACTCTATTAAAGAATATAATATAATGATCCCATTTTGATTTAATAAAAAAAAGAATATGAATTGATAATTAAAATTGATAAGCAACATCCTTATTATGAGGTATAAAAATGTTCACAAAAATAACAACCATCTGAAAAGAAGAAGAATGGAACTACAAGCATCTGAATATTGCTCAGAAAAAAATGGCTACAAGTANTTTTTGTCATTTCTAATCATTATTGTAATCTGTTATGCTATTTCCTTTTTGTGATTTTGTTATATCATGCTAAGACAAGTAAGCAAAGTCTAAACTTTGAGAATTACATTAACAGGTTGTAAAAAAGTGGTATATTTTAATACAATGACACAAGTGCACCAGTCCCCTACTATGGACTCTCTAACCACTTCTATTGGCTCTTTTATTCAACAGAAGTTAATAATTACAGTAAAACCTAGTTAAGACGTTTTCCAGGGGACCAAGCAAAAATCGTGTCTTAAGTGGGATAATGTTTTAACCGGGTTGTGTAATGCTGGTTGCCTTACATAATATTTTTGAAGAATGGTCTGCTTGTCATACAAAGAGAATGTCTTAGTTACTTACATAGTTCCATCACCGAAAAAAAGGAAAATAATGGTACTTTTTCATAATACATATAATTCATTTATTTGTTCCCCAATGGATTTCTGCAACACCTCGCCTGATACTGTGAATTTTATTATTTGATCGGTTTACATACGAGTTAATCTCGTTCAAGGTAAAATCTGTAAAATAAATCCTTTGTTAGAGGTAAAATCGGCTCCTAAGATGGGATGCAGATTTTTACGTTTCGCCATATCTTCTTTTTCTTCTCAAGAAATAACATCGGAAAGATGTTATTCAAAAGGAACCCCTTTAGAGCAAGGCAGAGGAGGAGAGATAACAGCGATACAGATTACATTAAATAATTTTGTTCTATAAAAGGAGGTGGACATTTGGCTAAAGCGGGTTATAGTGCATCTGGGAACGGGCAAGATTCACATAAGCAGGAAGCAGAGCGTCTCAAGCTGTATTTTATTTTGTGTGTTAGGGACCGGAAGAAAATCGGGTCTTATATGGGATAACGTCTTAAGCGGGAGTGTCTTAAACAGGTTTTACTGTATCTAAGATTTTTGTGTTCATTTAATTGAAAATGAGTCACAGTTGAAAAAACATTAGATAAAACCTTGAATCTAAAATGAGGGAAGTAGCAATTATCATAATGTTACAATAATGAAAGGAATGAAGCAATATGATCTATCAATAAAGTACGGATTTTGAAACAATATGGTTAAGTTGGACTGAGGCTTTTTTTGCACTTATGTGATATCCTTGGGTGTCAATTTCATGCAGTATTCATAGTTTTAATTTATAGGTAAATCAAGTAAAATATTACGAAATATTAAATATTATTATTATTTTATTACTTACCTGGAAGCAATTCTCTAAAATCAGGAATATAATCAAGGCCACCCCATTTTTCCCATCTCCTAGCATTTTCACCATCAGGATCACCTGATGGAGTAGCTAGTGCTGCTGCAACCTCATAAGGTGTAACGATAGGTTTATGATATTCACCCCTAAGATCTAATTGACGGGCACTCTCAGGACAAGCTATGACCACAAACACATCTATCTAAAAAGAGAGAATAATTGTTGAACTTAAAAAAGGACACATACACAGCAAGATCGATAAAAATAATTTTGTTAACTATAATAAATCATAAACATAAGAACTAAACCAGAAAATAAAATATTAAACAATATTAATGGTTTTACATTTAAGCAGTCAAATTTAAAAGATGGAGGAATTATGAAGATACTGAGAAATGTGGATATAGTTATATAGCATAAGTAAATGTCACACTTTGAAATCAAGATTACTTCAGAATATAATTCAAATAATTAAATACTTTAACAGTCTATTATTTTATTATCAATAATGTATCCTTATTAAGATATCATAGTGATTTTTATGATAATTTATTGTGGTTTTGACGTAAATGTTCAAATGCTATCATCAAGAACTGTGTAAATCAGTAATGTTGATTAGGCTCTGGACAGTATTTGAAATCTTAATGACTAAGCGTGATGTAAATACATGTAAGTAAAGTTGAGTAATTTAAGTTGAAACTACCTCTAAATGTTTTCACTGGATAAAAAACTTAATTTACCTGACATTAAAATTTTTGTAAATTAAAATTATTTAAAATAAAAAATGGTATTCATTATCTATGATATTGTTGTTAAAAAATGTAAATAAAGTACTTCATACATCAGGGATGTACCACCAAAATTTGTTGATTAACTTGAAGATTTTTAATTGTTTTAGAAAAAGATGTGAAGAAATTAATCATTTATCATGTTTGATAATTCAAAACAGACAATGAAATTACTTATTGTGTAAAGATACATTTCTTAAAATACAAAGTAGTTACAAACGTTTAAATTTTTGGAGATTTTAAATACACCATACGTGCAAATATTTGCGCAGGATCAGCTAGTTGGAGTTAAATCCACTAAGTCAATGAAATATCAATAAGTAATCTTCTCTGAGTTGGTTGTCAGATTTTGTAAACAATGGCTTGCCAACCAGTGTTATAAATTAACAACCAGTGTTATAATAATAGCATTTTTTTTGAGCATATATTTAGGAAATGTTATTGACCATAAGTTCTAAATGACCAACAAGCTTGCGGGAAACTTAAAAAATTTCATTTTCTACAAGTTACTACTTTGTTATTTTCAAATGTAATTGAATATTATGTGTAATTTTCAGTGCAATGAAAAATGTAATGAAAAATTAAATATTAGGTACTGGAATAAGTTTGTCTTACTGGTTTAAAATTAGGCCTTAATTGAAAAATACAAAACTTTGTGTTCTTTCAAAGTGTGCTTCATTGGTAGCCACAACCTCTCTCACCTTTCTGGCATTAACAGATTCCCATAACCAAACAATCTGTTAGTTTAGAAGAAATTCATTCAAGCAAATTTTAGATACTTTCATAAAAAGTACTTGGAAACTTGAGCAGGCTTTATTTGATAGATGCACCTTAGGGCAAAATATACTGAGACACAATGCTGTACACTATGATATGATTCAATAAAAATGAGTGTAAATATCTATCTTATAAATTCCAAAATGTAAAGTAAAACTAAAGGCCTAAAATAAAAATTTGAGGAAGGCATGATTACTGAAACAAATACCAAAGCAAAGTTTGTTAAAATTTAATCAAGAGATTATCCCAGAAGATTCAAGAATTGGTATGAATGAAGAATATGAACATTTAATTTAATAGATGAGATGGTCTCGGCCTTGACTTGGTGGTAAATCATTGTAAGCTATGAGAAACAAACTTTAATATTTACAAACCACAATGTTACATTGTTAATTGTTAATTTAATGTTAAAGAACTATGAGCATTAAAAGAAAGATTTGTTATAATGAAAAATATTATCCTGTTTTTCGTGTGAATCTTGATCTTATCTCAATTCACGTATACCCTCTCTCAAATTGGTCCCATAATTTTCCTTTATATGTATTCTCTTTTCTAATTTGATTATCCTTTTAGCTGAAAAATTATATACATTCTGCTGCATATAGAGCTTCTGATAAGACCATAGTTTTATAATGTCTGGATTTAGCAATCCTAGTTAATAATCGTTTTTGTCATTTCTAATCATTATTGTAATCTGTTATGCTATTTCCTTTTTGTGATTTTGTTATATCATGCTAAGACAAGTAAGCAAAGTCTAAACTTTGAGAATTACATTAACAGGTTGTAAAAAAGTGGTATATTTTAATACAATGACACAAGTGCACCAGTCCCCTACTATGGACTCTCTAACCACTTCTATTGGCTCTTTTATTCAACAGAAGTTAATAATTACAGTAAAACCTAGTTAAGACGTTTTCCAGGGGACCAAGCAAAAATCGTGTCTTAAGTGGGATAATGTTTTAACCGGGTTGTGTAATGCTGGTTGCCTTACATAATATTTTTGAAGAATGGTCTGCTTGTCATACAAAGAGAATGTCTTAGTTACTTACATAGTTCCATCACCGAAAAAAAGGAAAATAATGGTACTTTTTCATAATACATATAATTCATTTATTTGTTCCCCAATGGATTTCTGCAACACCTCGCCTGATACTGTGAATTTTATTATTTGATCGGTTTACATACGAGTTAATCTCGTTCAAGGTAAAATCTGTAAAATAAATCCTTTGTTAGAGGTAAAATCGGCTCCTAAGATGGGATGCAGATTTTTACGTTTCGCCATATCTTCTTTTTCTTCTCAAGAAATAACATCGGAAAGATGTTATTCAAAAGGAACCCCTTTAGAGCAAGGCAGAGGAGGAGAGATAACAGCGATACAGATTACATTAAATAATTTTGTTCTATAAAAGGAGGTGGACATTTGGCTAAAGCGGGTTATAGTGCATCTGGGAACGGGCAAGATTCACATAAGCAGGAAGCAGAGCGTCTCAAGCTGTATTTTATTTTGTGTGTTAGGGACCGGAAGAAAATCGGGTCTTATATGGGATAACGTCTTAAGCGGGAGTGTCTTAAACAGGTTTTACTGTATCTAAGATTTTTGTGTTCATTTAATTGAAAATGAGTCACAGTTGAAAAAACATTAGATAAAACCTTGAATCTAAAATGAGGGAAGTAGCAATTATCATAATGTTACAATAATGAAAGGAATGAAGCAATATGATCTATCAATAAAGTACGGATTTTGAAACAATATGGTTAAGTTGGACTGAGGCTTTTTTTGCACTTATGTGATATCCTTGGGTGTCAATTTCATGCAGTATTCATAGTTTTAATTTATAGGTAAATCAAGTAAAATATTACGAAATATTAAATATTATTATTATTTTATTACTTACCTGGAAGCAATTCTCTAAAATCAGGAATATAATCAAGGCCACCCCATTTTTCCCATCTCCTAGCATTTTCACCATCAGGATCACCTGATGGAGTAGCTAGTGCTGCTGCAACCTCATAAGGTGTAACGATAGGTTTATGATATTCACCCCTAAGATCTAATTGACGGGCACTCTCAGGACAAGCTATGACCACAAACACATCTATCTAAAAAGAGAGAATAATTGTTGAACTTAAAAAAGGACACATACACAGCAAGATCGATAAAAATAATTTTGTTAACTATAATAAATCATAAACATAAGAACTAAACCAGAAAATAAAATATTAAACAATATTAATGGTTTTACATTTAAGCAGTCAAATTTAAAAGATGGAGGAATTATGAAGATACTGAGAAATGTGGATATAGTTATATTCAGTGATATCCATATCTTATTTTCTTGGCCAAACTAAAGCAAATGATATAATAATCTCAGTCTTTATTAGCAAAGCTATTCACCGTATATGATAACCCCTACAAGAAGGTCCATTTAAGAATGATGTTTCTAAAAGCTTACACATCTTAATTTCAGAATCAATTAAGAAACTTCAATAAAAAAAATAATAAAAGTTTTACAGTAAGAATAATGAGAACAGCATGATGCAGAAGAGGGAGCTGACTTCTTGGAACAAAAGCAAACTAACAGAAAGTTAAAAAATGAATGGGTATTCAATTTACATAATCCTCAATTTTCTATTCTCTTAATAACCATTCTAACCCTTGCAAGGATAAAAAATTATGTCGTCTCCAGAGAATTACCAAAGAAAACTTCACTGTAATTAAACTAAAAAAATTAATTTATATATATGGAATTTTGTGATGGCAAAAATGGTGACAATTATATAATAATGTGATGTAAATCAGTATAAAGAGAAATTGAAATAAATTGTTAGAATGGTAAGCATGTTAATATTCCAGCATTTACTATCTTCTAGACACTATTTTATGCCTTGCAAGGAAAAGAATACATTCTATGGTCTCCCTGCAATTACCACACACCTCCAAAAAGTTAGCCAGTTTGGGTGGAGTAGGGCGACCAACAGCAATGAGATAACATTTCCGCCCTGAAGAACGAATTAGGGACATAATCTGTTTGGCTGAGTCCAAATAGCCTTCCATAGCAAGTGTTCCAACCACAACACCAATAACATTAGCTTCACGAACTTTTTCTATTAAAAATAGGCGGCGTCGAAGAAACTTATTCCTTTCAGTAGTTTCCCTCAAATCTAGGGTAAAACCTGCAAACATCAACGGTAACATCAATAAACAAAAATAAGCCATGCGACTAACAACATAATGACATTACAAAATAAGTAAAAGAAAACCTCATCTTATTCCACAAGCAATATTATACACACCATATTGGTCAAATAAAGCATATTTCATGCTTAATACACAAAACCTAATTTCATAAAATATATCAAGGTCTAAAACAAACCTTAACTAGATGAGTTTCATCCAACAAAAGAGTTAAAATATGTGGCTGTTAATAAGATAAAAATTCATATACATGTGGCCTTCATAGCAAACAACTTTTAAAATATCCTCCAGAATAATTTATAAAACATGGTTTGAATTAAAGATTAAACCTGCTCGGCTACATATGCATTGAGGCATTATGTTGATAGAGACAATTTGATTATTGATTTTTTAAAGATTGATTATATCATGATCAATAATTTAAGTCAAAATCAAATTTTCTGAAATATAATATTCCATGTTTTAAAATCATTTTATATATAAATACTTATGAAGTTTAGTATCACAATGCCTTGAACTTAAAAAGATATTTGATTATTATTAGAATACCAGGAATAGAGTAAGGTAGTTTAATTAACAACCACACTTCAAATAAAGGTCAGTAAATGATTAGTTTGAATATAGATTTACAGTAAACTGTATAAGAATAGTCATTAAAACATTTCTGAGCAACTCACATAAATGAGGGATAGAATGAAATGTTGCAATAATAGTTTACAATTGAAAAACCATGTATAAATTTAAAAAGCGTCATCTCTTTCAAAGATTTGAAGCCCTCATAATAGACTGAATAAATTAACTTTAATAAACACTAATTTATAATGTGGTAAGAAATGAAACGTGGAAATTTTGCAGTATGCTCTTTATTCCACCCATGTAGCTGAAGTACACAACACCAAGCAATTGTTCCACTAATGTCACATAAAACATTGAGTGCTCTCTAAAGTAAATAAATAAACACTGATGTTAGGATAAAAGCTCACAAATTTCAAATTACAAATAGATCTTAATATTACTATATGTAAATTGGTTTATTTAACTGAAATAAACGTTATGTGAATGGGTAACAATTGATATTTATCACATAGGAACTGAGAAAATAACATCACATGGATAGTTTAATCCTAAACATCACATTTCATATGGTAATTCATAAAACAAGTATTATTAA
>KZ308865.1:181247-228940 GCA_000376725.2 Ladona fulva
TAAATACCCAATACCAAACATCAACACCCAATACCAATATATAGACTACAGTAGATAAACATTAACCACTCTTACTAACACTAAACTGTGTAGAGGAATGTTTTAAACCCTGTGATGTTTTATCAATTTTTAATGAAGATGCAATTTCTTAAACACAATAATTCAGGAAGAGATATAAATATCACTTCTTTGGCCTCTACAAAGAAGAAATATCCTGAATAATAAGTAGATAAACATTTAACTACATACTTAAATCTAACAAAGTTGAGGTGATTTTCAGAAAATTGCCCTCACACCTTATATATGGATGTATACTGGTGGTTGGAGAGATACATTCATAATACTTTGGTGGTTATCACAACATCAACCTATCCTAATACAGATAGGAAAGTCACACTAATAAAAAACAATTCAGTTGACAGAAACTGGTCAGAAGCCAACCAGAATGAAAACAATGACTAGTGTAAATTAAGAAGAAAATGGATTTCCAAATCTATTCTCTGCTCGTGCACAGATGCTCCTACATCTTTCCATTAACAAAGAGATGTGAAAGCAACCACTTCCTTCTCCATAGGCAGTAAATACCAAAAACCATATACTATTGACTCTCTCACAACTTATTTGGTAAAATTTTGCCAAAATAGAGAGATTAATTTTTGCCAAAAAACAGACATCAAAAAAGATTCTAAGCATTCTTTGTTATATCACAACCCCTAATTCTGAGCTTTCCTTTCATTGTTAGCTTCCATAGGGAATATTTTATTCTTCCTCAGGTCTCTACTCAAAATGCATACAAAATTAGAGTGAGATTCATTCTGGATTTTATCTCCTTTGATCTATTTCTTTGTTATAAACATTAAACTTGCACTGAATATTCAGCTTTATAACTCTTCCTTAAAAGATCAATTTCTCTACTTTTCTATAAATTACTTATATGCATTAATTAATTAATTTTTCCCTCAACCAATCTCTATATCAATATAGTCTCTTTCTTTTCATCTAAAACCATAGCATTTTTATTTACAAGTTAAGAAGATTCATATAATAGAATTAACTAAGTGACTGTATTGTCATTGAATATTCAAATTTCCATTCCTTACAACAAATTTCATCTCAAAAATAAGTTAGTAATTCATATTCATTCTTCTCTTATAAAAAATGGGTACTTTTTATAATGCTATAGCACACAAAATATCTCATTACCCAACTACTTCCATTAACATACTGTTGCTGATCTCAATATCAGCAGCATCTTGCATCCTACTGCCTGATGTTTGTGCGTTTCTACACTCTTTGCAGGAACATATCTGGCTATAAATCCTTTACAAACACTTTAAAAAGCAATTTGAAAAAATACAACAAAATATTTTATAAAAGTAAAAATTGATTAATTAGTTGTCATTAATTAATGTCATAATGGACGATCAAAGTTTTAGGTCATCCTATAGCAGGAAAGACAAAAGCTGCCTCCAATAAATTAATATAAACCTACAAACAATGCATAGCACTTATAAAACATCATGAGCCTTAGTATTTTAGGCCGAAAGTCACAGCATTCCATTATCTAATTGATAACAAGATAGCAAGAACAACAAAGAAAGCTCAATGGACATTGAACACTGATAATCAATTGGATCAGAATCGTTAGGCCAAAGAATTCTGCAGGGGTCAGAGATAATTTACTTGTTATGTTAATTTACTTGTATCGTGTGAAAACGAATTTAGCATTACCTCCATCTTCCTCAACATTGCACCGGTAGCATTCATGTCCCTTGAGTGAAAGGGTAAGATTCTCCAGAGCACTGGTCTCAGGTCCAAAAAAGACCAGTGGAGGAATAAGTCGAGGTGATTTATCATGATAAGTTGCAGGCAAGCAAAAAGAGCGGCCCAAGCAGCAAGAAGTATGGCGTTTCCCCTTCCTACGACGGCAGAATGGACCACATTTTTCATACCGTTTGTCTACCCCCATGTCAACACAGAGTTGTGTCACAATGAGGGAAGTATATCGGAGAGACAGGGCCTTGCATATCTTTTCTGTAAATAAATTAAATATCTTCATTAATTAAAAATAGCACACTGAGACATAAAAATACAGATTATGTTCTTTTGCATGTTTATGTTCTACAAGCATAGCATAAAATTAGAATTAGTAAACCTGCTATTAGCAAACTATTAACTGCAGAATGTATTACAAGTAAAACAAAAGATGTATATGTAGAATTTCCATGTCAACACACCACATCTGATAAATAATGTTATAGTAACACAGGGGCAACATTTGGCCATGCCAAAAGAATAGTGTCTCAACAAAGGCACTGAAACCTTCAAATACTGCACCTGAATGCAAAATCTATTCTACAAAGATGAGGAAGGATAAACCAGCTACTTTTAAAGACAAATAATTAATCAGCATGTGAGAATGTAGACTGTACCAAACTGCTAGAGTGAAAAGCATCTCATTGCTAAGACATTAAAAGATAAATGTATATATCATCAGCTATTTTCATTCCAACGTTTTTGATAAGGCTCCCGATGTTTTGCTCTACTTTGACCTACTCCTTCTCAGGTTACCACTGAGTGCTCTATGACATGTCCCTTCAGTGGTCCTTTTCACATATCTTACAGTTGAGAATTGCTGACGTCCAGCTATTGTCACTTCTCCTTAGCACATGTCCTATCCATTTTCATTTCAGTGATCTTATTTTATAAATAGTGTATAGAGGTTACTCCTATAATCTTCCTTATCCAGTTGTTGCACTTTGTCTTCTATAATGAATTGAATAATAAAGCATTTCACACTTCTTAGAGTTTTCTAGAGAAATTAGATTACTGCTAGAGCACTCAAAATTCACTTCCATAATTCAAGGCAATATTTCCCTCTAATGATTTTCATTTTTGGGTGGAATAAAAATTATAATTAGGTCTTAGATATGTTATACAAATATTATGGGCATGTAAAAGCATGACGATTGAAAAAATATATTAAATACAACTCACAATATGGAATCATGGAAGGAATAGATTCTTACTATAAAAAATTTAAAGCTTTTCAAGGATATTCAATAAAATACCCTTTGGACAGATATGAAATATATGCTTTAGTATTCATTTGAACTGTAAATACCCAATACCAAACATCAACACCCAATACCAATATATAGACTACAGTAGATAAACATTAACTACTCTTACTAACACTAAACTGTGTAGAGGAATGTTTTAAACCCTGTGATGTTTTATCAATTTTTAATGAAGATGCAATTTCTTAAACACAATAATTCAGGAAGAGATATAAATATCACTTCTTTGGCCTCTACAAAGAAGAAATATCCTGAATAATAAGTAGATAAACATTTAACTACATACTTAAATCTAACAAAGTTGAGGTGATTTTCAGAAAATTGCCCTCACACCTTATATATGGATGTATACTGGTGGTTGGAGAGATACATTCATAATACTTTGGTGGTTATCACAACATCAACCTATCCTAATACAGATAGGAAAGTCACACTAATAAAAAACAATTCAGTTGACAGAAACTGGTCAGAAGCCAACCAGAATGAAAACAATGACTAGTGTAAATTAAGAAGAAAATGGATTTCCAAATCTATTCTCTGCTCGTGCACAGATGCTCCTACATCTTTCCATTAACAAAGANGATGACTCTCCATAATTCTAGATAGTTAAATTGTAACATCAAATCTTATGAAATTTGAAAGATCTTAAATAAATCTAGAAACTCCCACTCAATTCTAATGATTCTTCTTTTCCTAGCTAAATCAATGATTTGAACAAACATACAACTGCTTTTTCACAACTTTGCAACAATATTGTGTATCTATAACATGACACTGTTTTCAGAAAATTCAACAGAAAGCAATAGGGTACAGCCACTTTCAAAACCAACATCTAAGAAGGGTTTACATGGCCCCTAACACTTTTAAAATACATTATCTGATAAAATTACTGTTAAAATAATCTCGTGAAAATCAATTTTCATTCAATTTCCTGATTCCTAATAAATGTTTACCAAACATTTTTAATACCTTAAGATCTTTCTAGAACTGCTACAGGACCACAGGGAGCATTCATTTGGATTAAAAATTTTTTTTGACTGATTTTTCATAAGAAAACCAGGAACTTAGAGAATAATAATTCTCTTAGTTTAACTCAGCAGCATGACAGGATTCTTTATTGTAAGACACCACACACACCACTTTTGAATTTAAAGAAGGGCAAACACTCAGGGGCAAATCTGTTGGGAAATTACATATACAGTGGTACCTTGAGATAAGAGTGCCCAAACATACGAGTTTTTTTGAGATACGAGCTGTCACTAGGTCTAGTTTTTACTTGAATTATGAGCCAAAATTTGAGACACAAGCCAGCCTTGGTGACATCACAGCCAGTTGGTGCAGCAAGCCACTGCTCAGATTTGCTAATCTTGCACGTTCAATTCACCTGTTTACCTCCCCGCAGAAGTATTTCTGATGTGTTGCTTTAGTTTTGTGTTTTTTTAGTACTAGAGTTATTTAGCAAAAATTGATTTGAGATAAGAGAATTTTGACTTACGAGCTTGGTCACGGGACGAATTGAACTCTTATCTCAAGGTACCACTGTGTATAACTGAAACAGCACCTCTGTCTAAATACAGTAAAGCCTGCTAAAGATATCTTTTAGGAGAATGAGGATGCTTTTAGAGACAGAAAAACCACTCCATAAAGGGAACAGTGTTTTAACTGGGATATCAAAGCTTTTCAATTCTTGCACATTGAAAAACAATATGGAAGAGTGTTTTGTAGAAATGTACCAAAGTTCAGCTATAGCATTTGTATTCCACCAAAATCTGGTATTTGACCTTGAACTTTGAAAAGCCAATTATCCAAATAACTACATATCTGGGCTCCTGGATAGCCAAGTGGGCAATGCATTTGACTTCAGTAAAAGTGGTCTGGGTTTGATTCCTGGAAGGGGCCTGGGTGCAAGATGACCTAAGCTGTTGAAGCACTTTTAAAAAATACTACTACTAACTACACATCTTTACAGTGTAATGGTCAAATATAGTATTGATCAAGTTTATTCATTGATTATCTTCATCATTTGCTAGGGCTTTAATTTTTGCATCCATGTATAGAGAGCATGGTTTTAGGTTACAATAATTACCTTACAGTTTGAGAAAATCAGTTAAAATGAACAGACAAATGGTTACAGCTATCATAACTGCTTTTTTACTGTTATTAAGTAAAGTACTGAGAAGAAAATAGAGTTGCTCAAGGAAGATGTTTAGCAAAATTCTTTTAAAATTTGTATAATAAGGTGAAAAGAAGGAACTTCATTCTGCATTTTCAAATCTATTTTAAAATCAATATGTATAGAATTTATTTATTTTTTTTAGAATTAATATTTTAGAATATATAGCTTATTCAAGATTATATGGCCTTGTGTGTACCACCTTAAGCTGGCTCTGTTTTTATGCTTATTAACACTTATAGTGTAATTCCAAGAGTCTGTCCAATAAAAAAAAATCTAAAATTTTATGAATTTAATTAATAAATGTTAATTTTTCCCCTAGCTAAATTTTATCTTCGAGGACTTGGAGAGAAGATTCTTTAGAGACTTTGATAAATTCAGAGGAAATACATTTTCAGAAGACTGGTATTATGAAACCCCCATGCTACTTCGTCTGATCCGACAGTGAGCGAAAAATAAGAGAAATAGATGTGAGGACAAGTAGCTTTAGGGACTCAATTTTTCTGCGAATGATACGCAACAACAATAAATTAAAGAGGTAATTCTACTCTTGATGTTTACACCCCCTGCCACATGCTGGAAGGCGTCTAGCAGGGTATTTATGTAAATGAAGAAGGAAGAAAGGAGAAAGTACTGACATTTACTATTTCCACCAAACTTCAGCAAGTGTTCGTACATTTTCTGAGTCCAACCACTCAATCCATATTAAAGAGGATAGAATGTCAAGAATATCAACACCAGCAGTATCCTACACTAGCATAGATACCAAGATAAATCTATCCTCACCAATAACCACTGTGGAAAATGAGCTTTATTTAGTTTTACAAATCTACGGTACAATGAATGCATAAGTTATTTGATAGCAGAAAAAAATAATGTACCTCCCCTAAAATCTAAAACTTACAGAGTTTGTATTATTAATGTCTATGAATAAAAATTTCTAATAATTATGAAATATATCTTTTCTGTAAAATTTCAATTTTTTTGTACACTATAAATTATTCCAGAGAGAATAACATTTGGCTTTGACCTCTGTTTTAGTCAAATGCATATACTAAAATTCGTCTATTTAGCATTTGGCAAACATAGATTCATTGCATCACTGGCTCTTTAATTTTTTAAGAGGAGCTTTAAACTGTAAATTTAAAAACGATCTTCATTGTTTAGCTTTATTTGCCAGAGTTGAAAATGGTACATAAAGCGACTCTTTAAGCTATTACAGTGTATTACTTGTCACACTTTTAAAGAATGGTCAGTTTTTTTAAATAAAGAGCATGCCTTTCTTCGTTACTTCATGTTGGTTTTCTCTCTACAATAAAGCAAATTTTACCAGACAGACAACAAGGGATGAATGGCAAATCAGAATGAATCAAACAGCAGTGGTAAGAGGCCATAGCAGAGCATGATTTCTTCAGGACTATACTTAACAGCCCATTTAATGCTTTGCTGCCACTCTGGTTTATTCAGTATGTTTACAACTTGAATTTGCAAGAAAAGAAAACACTGCCAAGAGAATTTCTTTATATTCTGCACTGACACAAAACTGATAGAAAAGATCTCTCACAATCAGAGGTAGAATTGGCTATGTCAGAGAGATGGAGAATGGACCACTTTGCAATATCTCAATTTTCTTTCCATATAATTAGTAGTCACAAACAAGACAGTCAAAATGAACCCAGTAAGAGACAAGGCTGGACAGGTGAGGAGAGCAAAGGCTAGTGAAATAGATAACGTAATTTTTGGTAAATAAAATGGGTCAGATGAATGGTAAATCAGATTGGGGTGCTTTTCTTCCAAAGCACCTCAACACTTGGATTTTTTCTCCTTTCAGAGGAAAAAAATCTAACTTATAAGTGATAAGCAGGACATCTTATGCAGTATGTTCACCACATCCTACTTGTACAAGGGACCCGGATCAAAACATGTACTAGGTGGGATAGCATCTGAAGCATTACTGTTTTAACCAGGATTCACTGTAATTGAGTAATTTATTTATAATATTTTAATATGAAAATAACTCATTTATTTGGTTATCCTTGAACTTACATACTGTGCATTAAACAAGAATTTAAGTTTAAAACATCAATGTTAGAATATTAAATGCTAAAATAATAATCAATAAGTAACGTGAGTTGAAATGGTGTTCCAATTATAAGCCCTGGCTACTTGCTATTCCCCGGCTAAATTCCCCTCCCCTCCACTTGATTCCCTAGATATGCCTGCCCACCCCTCTACATTTCCCTTGACATGCCCCCTCCACACTAAACCCTAGATATGTACCCCTTCCATTTCATAAGACCACGCCTTATATGCTGCCTGGGCAGATGCAGCTGCAAGGAGCAAAAACTGACACGACAAGACGTTATATTAATGGTACTAATGCCAGAGGAATGCATAAAAAGGCAAAAATTGAGCAATTCGTAAATTTAAAGATTCAGAAAGCAATTTCTACTAGCAGTGAAGGAAACTAATGGTAACTTAATGAAATAAATAAATGCAATTTGTATACTTTCATGAACAACCAGGTGCTTAGAAGTTTAGATTTTGTTGAAGATGGTGACCTGAAAAAAATTTTTCATTCAACAGAAAACCTTAGCACAAAGAAAACTGCAGATTTACATCAGTAATTTCCTAGCTGTCACAACCTTCTCTCTTACAATCGAATTTCCAATCAAAATTATATTATGTCAAAACTCTACAAATAAGAAAAAGAAAACATTTTGAATAATAAGTGGTAATAAATGAAACAGTAAAAAGTAACTAATCTACATTTTCAATGCATGTTACTTACCCATCAAAAAGGTTAGAGTTATATCATAGGCCAAAATTATGGTGTGTGAAGGTTCACGAAATTTTTCTAGAAAAACGTCCAGCAGACCTCCGAAATTCCTTTCATTAAATTGATTCATAAATTTCACCGCAGACGGGTAGCGGAGGGGTGTAAATACATGTAATACAGGGAGCCTACAGGTAGGGCTCAAGCAAGAGCGACCGAAGTGGATGACTGCGTTTGCACCCACATGTTTGGCTGCAACCTCATCAACGCAGCAACTAAAAGTAGAAGAGAACAGACTCGAATCGATGGTTACATACAGACAAATTCTAAATAGTGGATCAGCAAACAGTAAACGGTAGCGCTATGGCATATAAAGTCTGATTACTTACTTTCAGACGTACTTTCTAAAGGTATTAAAAATTCTTTTTTAATACCACAAACAGTGTAATCGGAAAATTGCAAGTAAAACAAAATGAGCTGAAAAACTGATCAAAAGAAGATTAATGCGTACAAGGAATTTGAATTCTACTGAAAACTAAACAGTCCTTTTAAACGTTAAATGTTGCATATAAATTGATGGAAACTTTGTTTCTATTTTGATATATTTATTATCAAATTTGATTCGCGATAAAATTGGCTGAAGTAATTTTTTTGGAAATATTTACACAGTACATTACCTGCCATAAGTTGTGTCCCCCAAAATGTACACCTTCCTTCCAAGTTTTTCTTCCACGCAAAGGGCAACCTTAGCGGCATCACATAACATATTATCCGGAAACTGAAGTGCAACCTGTAGAAATCAGTAAAAATGTATGCTACAGATATATTACAGGATTATAGTTTTATGTAAATGGATGCTTAATATTTCAATAAAGCTGATTTTTAAATAAAACAGATCACTTACGTTCTTGGCATTTTTGCTTGCGATCCATTCCATACATTTATCTATTTCATACACTTCATAAATCTTGTCATCCGGTATTGGTTTGACATTTTCTGCATCTGTACTTCGCTTTAAAACCTTTACTTCATGGGTACTAAATGCCGATGACATTATTTCAATTTCAGAGTAATATACTGATAAACGAAAACTGATAGCACTAAGTCCAGGTGCCTGTATTTCTGTGCTTTACGCAGGGAACTATAGCACTGTTGCGCTGAAGTTGCCTAGGAATAATGTTATTTTTCAAAATGAACAGCTAAAACGAAGACAAATCGAGTCCTAAATAGGTCGTCCGCAATTAGTTGGAATAGGACGGAACACCTGCGGAATCAATAAATGAACCCGTTAATTTTAATTTATTTGCTTATTTCAGTCTGTCCAACGCATGGTAGAAATCGTACAAATCGATGGGTCGTAAATTGAACCAATGCTGTTTCGCGGAATTTAGCCATCGATCTGGGACGACTCTGATTGGATCGATTCGAGAGGATGGAACGAGCTCCACACGAGACCTTGAGAAAAAACAATTGAACTAAATCCACATATCTACTGTGTGACATGGAAGACGACATTGACGTTGTTGAGTTTGGCCCTAGTGTAAATAACGAAGTTCAGCAACTAACTCTGCCTCCACTTTCTCTTCCATCGGACGATGATCGACCATTCTTTAGAGATTATGCGGTATCAGCAGCAAATGATCTGTTGGATAACGGAATATTTGTGGAAACTAATAAGGGGTGTGTATCAGTGAAGAATAGAAGTTAAAATTTGGACCATCAGTAACCGCGATAAAATCGGAATATTGTCCAGTTTGAAAATTAACCGTCCAAGGATTCCGGTAAAGTTCCTTATTAACCTTCTTTAACTGCTAATTTTAGGCTGGTGTGCATGACACTAAAGGATGCCCTAACGTCAGGCGTTGGAGACTTAAAATTGTCAGTCGAGGACCTTCAGAATGTAGCAGCGCAACTAATAACCCAGAATCCGATGAAAATGGTTACCGCGGATAGTTCAATGCCCATATTATTAAATGATGTGATGTTGAATGTGGTGCAGGATGATCCGGTGGTAATGTTTCTGGTTATATTGATGTGGGGTTAAATTTTATTGCATTCACATGGGTCGTTATTAACACTGTAGACATGAATATTTCCAGGTTATGCCAAAAGCCACCGAGCCCGGCGATTCAGCACAAGTTTTTCTACAAAAACCTGTAAGGCCTAATGTTACCTCGAAAAGTACCCCAGCATCCTCAATCATACCCGAACATCCATCAATTAAAAGACTGAATGCTTCTACTGGTTTGCCCTCAACGTTTGAAAACGTTGAACAAACTGTTAATACACAGGTATCCTTATGTTTTTGTATTGATTTTTGGGCTTTGTTTTGCTTACATTTAAAAGTACTTATCCATTTTTAGCACAAAAAAAGAGGTGGATGGCCGAAAGGTCGTAAGAGGAAGCCGGAGTTACTAGAAAACAGACCTCCAAAAGCTCCTGCAACTGGATATGTGCTTTTCTTGAACGAAAAACGAAAACTGTTCAAAGATCAGACTTTCAGCGAGGTACTGATTTGATGAATGTCTTGCAGCCTTAAAGCATTTACCTTAGGCGCTTTTTATTTAATTGTAAAATTTATATCAATCAGGTGACAAAGGTTTTGGGGCATGAATGGAGCAAGTTAAGTCTCGAAGAAAAGCAGAAATACTTGGACAAAGCAGAAATCGATAAGAAACGTTATAGAGAAGAATTGAAAGCTTACAGGCAATCAGATGCGTACCAATCGTACCTAAACAGAAAAAGAATGAAAAGTAAGTGTTTTAGCCGTGCAGAACGTATTTTATTTTCAATTCTTTAATGAAAATCGAACTTAATTGGTTTGTCTTGATGTAGATCAGCTTGGAAATGGCACCGAGGAATCTGATATGGATGCCACTGATGAAATAGATGTAAGTAACTTATGTGTAATGTAAATTATTAGCGGTAAATATGAAATTTCTTCCAGTATTTTTGTTGTGTTGTAATTTATGAAATGGCCCTTTCAGGATGAGGATAATGAAGAATTGTACTGTAGATCTTGTGATCAATGGTTTACAACCCTTCATAACAAGAAAGAACATCTCTATGGGCGTCAGCATTTGCAGGTGAGCGTAGTAATTGATACATGGGTGATAATCCATAATTTAATTTTGTACAAATCTTTCCTGGTACTGAAAAATACTATTATCTTCAATATAATTAACCTGTTATTGAAATCATTATAATGTTAGGTCCACATGGCTTAATCTATGAATTACTTCTGTTCAAATTAGTTGTAAACTATCATAAAATTTATGAAATTATATCTTGGTCTGTTATTTCTAAACCTGGTATGCAATGGATGGAGGTGGGTGAATTTGTTTTGCTCAGTTTAAATCATGAACAATTGTATAAAACAGTATTTTAAAGGCTTTATTTAGGGTCATTGAATTAATGTTTCACTATCACAAGTACTAGAGATCAGAATCAGTGAGTGAAAAGTAAGACTTTCTGATATGAAGTATTAATTGTACACTGGTGTTCAAAATCATCTCAATATGCTGTTGTAATTAAGAGTGGCCACTATAGAAACTGCAGTGTTCAAAATCATCTCAATATGCTGTTGTAATTAAGAGTGGCTACTATAGAAACTGCATGGAGGAAGATCCTCAGGTTAACAGTGACAGCTGATGGCTAACAGAGAAAGAATATGCTATTAAAGGGACAGGAAAAAAGTTTCTCAGAATTGAAATTTGCCAAGTAACTTCTGGCATAATTTTATCTTATATTAATTTAGAATTACTGCTTAAAACTACTGAAAGCAGGGTGCAGTGGATGTTTTTGCATATCCAGCTAGTTGCATAGCTCAGAAACTAAGAGGTTTCAAAAACAAATACTTGTATGAGCCCAAAGCATGAGTAACACTGGGACCAATAAGGTAATATTTATTCCACTGTTGATGGTAATGAAATGATTATAATCAGGCGTAAGTCAAATACATTTTTAAATTCACATGACATTGTAAACTTGAATTCTTCTCATTGTTTCTTGACATTGCTGAGGGTAATAATAACCTCAGCAATTAGCTTTGGTCATCAGAGGTCTGCTTTATTATAAACAAGAAATTCAGATGGCCAAGTGGGTGGGGTCCTTTGTGTGAAGTGACCTCAGCTGGCAAAGCAATTTTAACACTTTACCACAAGAATTTTAGCAATACTACTTTATGACAAATTTTGCAAAGAAGCACTGTAGAAGCTGTGTATTTTGTATACATTTTTGCAATTTCAAATCTAATCTTTTTGGATGACAAGGATAAGAATTTATTAACATCCCTTGAATTTCCACAGCCATTGTTTCCTATAAAAATTTTAAAGAGACTTTTGTTCTAAAATGATGAAAGTTGACTATATATGTATACCGTAACAGATTTGCTGTAAGACTCATATTGACCACTCACTCTATTTTTGAGAATTTGTTTAAAATCAAGTGTGGTCTATAAAATATAAGATCCTATCTCCAGGCTTAAAGATCGGGGAGCCTTAAGGAGTAGAATAGAGAATTCACATGTTAGGCACGTCAACTTCAAGACTTAAAAGGAACCGCTCACACTCTAGGTGTATGGCTCACAGTGAACACGTTAAAGAAAATATTTATGGTCATCTGGTCTAAAGTCATTCTCAGTATGTCATATTTAGCTTACCACTGAGTCCCCAATATGCTGGAATTGCCATAGTAAAAATTTATTGAATAAGTAAACTCAGGACACATGTCTTATAGAGGAACTTCATAACTGGTAATATTAATGCCAGAAAAATTCTCTACCTTGTGTTTTGAAAATTTTTCAAGCTATTCAACTGAGATTCTTTAAGTCACACAGAAAATAATGCAATAAAACCTATCTACTCAGAGTGACCAACTTGGATTGTTGGCAACTGCATCTAGCAAGACTGAGTGATGGGATGATATATTTCAAGACTTAATCATGTGGGGAATTTTCAGTGGTAGTCAAACCCAGTCTTTTTGATCCTCTACATTATTTTTGAAACGCTAACTTATAAGATAAGAAACACATGTAGCATGAGTGCTACAATTATTCTACAGAATACTTTAACTGTTTGAGGACTGATCATCAATATGTTGTTGCAAGGAAAGAGCTTTCTACTATTTCCTAACAAACGGCATATATGCTATTTCTTTTTACGACATAACTGTCTTAATTCTTTTACCCGGCATTTGGATTCAACATTTAATTAGGCTCTGATATTTGATTTAAAATTATGAAGTAATAAAAATTATTATGGTATATCTAGATAGAACATGGGATACACATCATTGAACGTTAATTGGGTTTGGTAGATGACAACTATTGGCAGATATTGCTGTTAGATGGTTTTATCATAATATGAAGATTAGTGGGTTAGGTTCCTTTCTTGATGACTTACTTCTTGTCATTTGCTGTGTTCACAGTCAATAGCTGGGGATTTCCGAAAAGAAAGGCTTCAGGCAGAGCAAGACAGTGGGAGAGGTAGCCTCTCCACATCTTTGGATGATTCAAGCCTCGATGGACCTCCAGGTGGGCGTAAAACAATCAAACAAAGTCCAGGTTCTTGTGGTGCTTCAGCTTCTACTGCTGGGCCACCAACTATATCAGATGCAGTGATTCGCTTCATGGAAGTTACAGCAGGTCTGTCTCAATTGAATTATTCCTTTAATTCTTATGTGATGGCAGAGTAATATAAATAGCTTAGAAGTGCTTGCAAAAAACTATATTTTCCCTTCTATTACTGCATAGAATATAATGATATTATCTCTTCAAAAAATACAAGCATCTCATGGTTTCCTCAATTCTTTAGTCCATTGGCAACTAGTTTCAATTTATTTCCAACTTCTTGAGAGCCTGAAGGCTGTTTTGCTTAAATTGGTTGTCAATTGAATAATGTTTTGTGGAAAGTTTGACATAGCATTTATTTTCAATAGGAGTTGCAAATTTTTAATCACGTTTATCCTTTAAATTCTTCATAATTATTTTAGCATGTGATACTTTCCTTAGCTTTTTCTGAATTCTCACTCAGTCACTTTCATTCTTTTCAACATACTCTTTTAAGTGTTCTTTGATTAATAAACAGTAATATCTAGCACATTTTATGCAGTTCATTTACATTAATTTGTTAACCTTGGTGTCAGGTGGGATGCTAGCTTCCCAACACTTAAGTGTGGGTTCAAGGCCTGCTAACTTGGTTTTTCTTGGCAAGAGTATGGAGCATGTTTTTTGTGCTCAGCTTAAATTAATAAAATGAATATAGGTAATAGAGGCAACCAATATTCATGATAGAATACATTATTATTGTTACAGAAAGAGAGAGAGAGAGGGAACGTGAACTACGACTGCTGAGGGACCGTCTAAAATTGATACAAACTCAGAATATTGAGCTGCTGACAAGACTTAATGAATTGAAAGCAAGGGAAACAGAGCTGAAGGTAGCATTGGAAAATGCTAAACAAGAGGAAAGTTCCATTACCCAAGACCTTTACAGTCTTTTAATGCTGCCTACATACATATATGTCAACTCTGACCTAGAAGAAAAGAAGGAAATGAGAAGCATCAACATTGTGGGAGATTTGGACCCAGTGAGTGACGAGCCTCTGAGTTGTAATGTGATGTTGGGAAATGATACTGAAGATAATGCTGTTTTTGAGGAAATAGATCCCAAAGAGGAGCATATAAAGTTTGAGACTGTTGTTATCAGTTCCAGTTCTGTTCAGTTTGTCACACCTACAGAGACATAGGACAAATTATGGAGTAGTTTCTGTTAAAAAATGGGGAGCTCAATGTCAGACAGGCTGCTGGTATTAAAAAAAGAGTATGGAAATAGTTAATCGAAATGTTGGTTCCGTTAAGCCAGAGCTTCTCAACCTATTCTTCTTGGTAATCTTTCATTGTGGTCCAAAATTTATATTATAGTTTTATGTTAGATTCAATCTACATTTATGCAGAAGAAAGCTTATTAAGAGTTTCAACTGAAAATATTCATGTTGCTACTAAGCTATAACTTAAGTCTAAATAAAACAATATATTAAGGACGAATTCTCTAAAACTTAAAAGGTATTGGAAATTATGTGGCTCTAACAGCACAGGTTGAGAAGCTATGCATTGAGCTAGGTATTGCTCCTACTATGAAAAATTTTGAAGCCAAATATGATTGTCTGGAAGCCAAATACATATGACACTAACTATTATGTTGCATCAATTTGGAGAGAAGAATGAAGGAATGAGTGTTACAGCTGATACCTTAACTGAAGAAGGTTAGATCTCAACTTTGGTCTCCAAATTGTGCAGACAGGTCCCCATTGAAGCTATTACAATAGCTCTGTGATTTGGAAGTCCTCAGGCTGCTTCATAAATTTTCTTTTACAAAAAAAATTTTTATACATTGTATTATAAACGTTAATGTTCATGGGAAGTATTTATAAATAATTTCCAAGCACTGATGCATGAAATGATTTCCAAGGAAGTGGATAGATAAACTATATTGATAACTTTTTACTTAGTTTTATGAGTAACAGTTGCATCATAGTACCTTCATTTTTATAAAAATTCATACTTCTTTGATGATGCTTTGTGTATTTTTCTATTTATAATTTCATACTGTTATTAGTAATGTTCTTGATTCTGAAGAGATCATCAAATATGTCATTCCACTGTTCTCATTTTACATCCTTTAATTCTCATCATTATGGTAATAATTTTTTAAAACATTTTCATGATATATTTTTCTTTATATACAACTTTGAAAACATATTATAGAAAAAAATTAGCTTTTTTCTAAAGATATTATGTGATAGCTTCATCGATTCCTAATTTGTAAAGATATGCTTTTTCTGTTCTTATACTCTAGTATAATTACCTATAAATCCTATGAAGCAGCCTACAGAAAAAAGTTATGGTTTTTATAATATTAACAGCATAAATATCATCTCTATTTTCCCTATAAAATAAGACTGCTTATGTGTACATCTCAAATTTATTTTTATGGAAATTGTTATATGAGTAGTTAGTTTTGAAGTGGTTATGTTATTTAAAATAGCTTAAGTTTAAAATATTTTTCTTGCAAAATAAAATTGTAACAAATTACAGAAAATGAGATGCAGAAATTAAAATAACTGCTGAATTTCCTTTTTTACAATTGTCATAACTTTTCTCGTTTAATTTTGCCACTGTATGCATTTATAAAATACAGGTGGGTATTTGAGCTGAGAAAATGGCTGTGTTAGCATTAGTGATGGGACTGTTATATTAAGAAACCCCACCTCTTTACTAAATCAATGGCATTTTAACTATCACAGTTAAAAAAAAAAGGAAATGTATGCTAACTTGTTTTCTACTGCGTTTAATGAAATATTCTGAAACTGTTAAAATGGTTTTCAAAATTGCATCATAACTTATTCTATTGTTAGAGTTGTTGAATAAAATTTGATTTAGCAAACAAACTTTTTTCTTTATAATGCTGTTCTACCATAAGGAAGTCTAAATGTCAGCTATCAAAGAATGTTTGCCATGACAGAAATGAGGATAACAGTATTCAAGGAAATTGTATCTTTCAGTTACAAACTATGAAAACAGAATTTGCTGAATATTTCTACTATTTACTGATACTGTGAATTCATAAATAAAATATCTATTTAAAAAAAAAGTTCTTTTTGTACAGGTAAACCTAACTATTCACAGTTTCCACTTACTTTTGTAGCTTTCCACGTTCGTTCATACAGAAAATATACTAGTCATACTACCCATCATACCCCAAAGATAAAATTATCATTGCACAAAAATATGACAAAACCATTTTTGGAAACAACAGCATGTTTCCCTAAAAGGAAAGACTTGGTATTATATAAACTGTTGTGCCTAAGAATATCTTGCAGCTTATTTTCAGGGGTCTAATTTTTATGTACAAAAATCTACAATTATTAATGAACAAAAAATACCTTGACTCAAGCAAATCTCAATAAAATTATACATTTGTCACTTTTAGAGCTTAATGTGCCTGTCGGGTTCTTCATTGGTTGAATAAAATCCATCCGACTTATGACCTCAACTAGAGTTTATATTTGTGGTAGGGCTACATTAGTAATATCCAGAAAAATCATGTTCCGGCTTATTTACCATCAGATAGCATAAATAATATTAAACTTATTTGTATTTATAAAAAATACCACGGGTGAAAGATGGAAGCAGGAGAAAAAACAAGATACATACATTACAATTGCAATGAATTTGTGCAGGGTCAGAATTTACCCCAATAATAATAATCGTCTTTATATGGGCAAAATTGAGACTAAAAGTCTCCTCTTCCAACTAAGCCACCATCATATTTCACACAGCTGTTTATTTAAGAAGATTGAAAATAAATGTGGATATAAAAAACCCAAGAGGTGCTACCTTCCCCAATGGTAGGTACAGAGCCGCACTGTCCTATGAGTGCATTGCACCCAGACGAGGGCAGCAGAAGAGAGGTCAATCATTATTATTATAACAACATTATTTGTTGCTTCTGTGTGATACACATGATTTTTCTAGGAAAGATTACGATGTGAAAGGAAAGATTGGTGAACATCAAGAGGAAAGAATTATGGATAACTCGAGACGAGAAAGGAATATTTGTGCAGTGGATTTTTATCTAAGTGATTTATGTTGCAATACAATTTTTATTAGACTCGTATTTAGCATTGAAAAATAGATTTCATACAAATTATATCATTTTAAGTTATGCCCATCGTGATGACAATGTTACTCAAAAGTAATGCGAACTAATAACAACTTACCATTCTATAAGCTGATTATTTACTGTCAGCATACAGAATATGCATGATATTTCTCACTGATGTTTTATGACCAACGTAAGCTGGGAAATGAAGTCATAAAACACTGGTTTTTTCTAAGACTTTCAAAATAACTTTTACCTGCAAAACAGGAAATGTATGGTTTTGTATTTAATTCTTAAGGATGGCAAACTGCGTTTGCACCCAGGTGTCAGATAGGTTGGGCATTGCTCTGGGTAGGTAGCACCCAAAATGTTCCTCAGACAAAAACCAAGGATGAAGCTAAGCACATTCTATCAATGTGAGAAAAGTAAGTGATAGGATATTCCTGAGAGATAAAATTGGCATACTTTGAAGAAGAGAATATTGCTGTCCCAAGCCAGACTTTCCCCAGGTCAATCCACATTCAGCCAAATTTTTCGTAGATTTTGAAGCACTTTCATCATTAACTTATTAAGGGCCAAGGTGAAATAGTGAAAATGTATTGTTTTTAACTTACCAATGCTGTACTGATGTGTCAGATAAGGTTACAAAACAAGAACTCTGAAAAAATTGTAATTATGTAAAAATAAGGTTGCCTTTTCATAACTTCATTAACTACTAAATCAGTGGGTTATACAACCCTTTGACACATTTATGGTTTGACTTTTTCTGATGTGACGTCTCAGGCTTAACTTCTTGAATTTATACCTTATTACAATAATAAAAAATGACAATAATTCTTGACTACCTCAAAAACTGGAGAGAAGAAACCCTTGCAGTGCCAGCAGGCTCTTCAGATGGGGTATGTGCGAAAAATGCCACAGGCCAATCTACTGGCCGGCTATTTTTGCGGTTCGGCCCTCTCTTCCTTCTTCCTCATATTGCCTTTATAAACACTTTTTCAATATCTGTGATGCTTCTTTATCACTTGATGAAAATTTTCAATGACAATGAAATTCATCTTTTGTGTGGAATTCGTTGAAAAATTGGAGAGAAATTAGTGCTATTGGATTTAGACAATATTGTTGTTGGACAAAATATTTAAGCAAATTCTCTCTAAACTAATAAAGGAAGGTAGCCTAAAAGCGGTACATGCATTTTCAGCGTGATTCTAATTGTTGCACTTTTTTTACAGGCCGTGGACTATAGTTGACAAACGCACTCAAGAGGAAATATACTGTCGACTATAGTTGAAAAACGCACTTAAAGGGTTAAACAATTACAAAAAGATGATATTTGTACATTAAATATTAATACAAGTCTTTTGCAAGTTGCATTTTTGCAAAGTTACAAAGTTGCATTTTTGCAACTTTGGCTGGAAATGGGTTAATGATTTGTTTCTAGATGGCAAAAACACAATCATTCAACTAAGAGAACATGAAAATCATGAAAATAGACAATATTTTGCCTTCCAAACATATAAACCCTGACGAGGCTGAAAATTATGTATTAGGGTAATGCACAATGTGACACTTATCTGAGGTTCAATCAAGGCCCAAACTCAACGGTATGTTCTATTTATACAGCCTGACCCAACCCTTGAGCCAGGTTAGGTCTAAATGAGAGGGCCAGACCATCCATACAGACTTCGATGGTATATTATAACTGAAATGAAGAAATCCACAGTTGAACAGATTTAGAAACTCATACACTATCTAATAACACATGATATTTGCACATTTTAACAATCTGGTTTGAGCACTGGAACAGTTTTTTTGTCTGTATTTTTTATGCATGTATTAGACAGATATTTCCTTTTGTATGTGAATGTGATGCGGTGCTATGTTTGTATTTCGTGCAGAGTGTTTTAGTGTCAGTTTTAGAGACTGATGGTGATGGCACAATTAGGGCAGCAGAAAGCAGAACAAGAAAGGGATCCAATCAGGAAGAAGGTACTCTCAGAAGAAGATAGTCTGAGGTGAATCTTGTAAAGATGGCAGGAGATACCAGGGCAGAGCAGACCTAGCAGAAAATGGTCTCTGCCACCCATCAAGAACAATTAAGAGCAAACATTGAAGCTCTTTTGAAGAAGAAGTTGATAGAATCACTGTGTCACCGCCCTGACGGGGTTGAAGAAGAGATTGGTGGAAGTGGAGTTCAGTGGACATCAATGCAGATGTGGTAGTCCTGCACCTAGGTGGTCATTGCTGTCCACCCCTGCAGAAGAAACTGGACCTGAAGTTACAGGCACAGTAGTTTCCCTAAGTGAATCTTCATAGAAGAGATGTGAGAAACAAGAGCTCAGGCAACACTTAACACCTCTAGCACTGGTGCAAAGATATCCCCATAGATCCATTGATTGGCATTACTCCTTTATTTCCGTTTAAAAATTTGTTTTTTCCTATTGGAAAGCAGTACTGTGATGGATGTTGAAAACATTGCAGTATCTAGTTGATTTTTCTTTACCTCTATTAAATATTGTTATTACATTAAAAGACTGTGAATTAAAATGTGTAGTGTAATGATTGCTGAAAATGTTACAATATTAACCTCATAATAATGGAATTCTCTTCTAATTCCAACAATTTATCAGCTAATGTTAGCGCCTTACCTAATGTAAACAGATACCATAAGGACAGACAAAATACCTTAAAATGAGCCACTTTCCCTCGAAACTCTTAAGGGAACTGAGCCAATGCCTAAACCTATTTAAAAGTAGAGAGTTCTGAAATATTAGTGTTTGAATTTGGAAAAGTACCAATTCACAGCCTCCTGAACGTTCCTCCATCCCCACAGGCATTCACAAGAGAACTGAACCACTATAAAACAATAGCCCTTAACAACGGCTTTTCTGATGATTTCATGGAAAAGCTCAATTGGAAGAAAATAAAGAAAACTGCTTCCTCTTCTCATCCCTTCCCTTTTTTCCTCTGATTGTCCCAAACAAAAATGGGTGGAACTCCCATTGTTGGGAAATATTTCCTATGTTTGTAGCAAACCTTCTCCCCAAAAATCTGAAAGCAGCATTTTAGACCTGTTCTAACCTCTAGCACTTCTTATCTTACCCTATGGATAAGAGGGACCCTACCTCTCTACCAGGGTCTACAAGTTAAGATGCAAGTACTGCCAAATGACCTGAGTTGATCAGACTGGCAGCTCCCTCAATAAAAGAGCAGGAACTCCTACAGTGCTACAGTCTAAAGAATATTGCATCCTCTTTGCAGCCCATCTGGAGAAAAGCAGTCATCATAGTTCCTTTTTGGCAATGTTCCAGAACTATAATCCTCAACAACATTTATAAAGCAGCCTAAGGGGAAGAAATTGGATGCCTTGGAAATAGAGGTAACCTCTGCTGAAAGCCTAACAAATGAATATACCTTCCCCAACCCTTCCCTCCAAACTTGCTTGTACTGTAAGTGACTGCATTTTCAATATTTTTATCTGATGATGGTTGTGTAGCCAAAACTGGTCAAGTAAAAAACACCTTGTGGAAGCTACAAAGTTCTTCAAATTCTTTCAGAATGTCTATCCACAAATTGTGGTGAGACAGATAGAATTTATTAAAAAATACTAGTTTAAAAGATTGAAAACAAAAACACACAGGACTAAAATTATGTTTACTTTCCAAAACACTGTTTTAGACAATTTATTTTAAATTGACGAAGAATATTTTCTTGTATGATAGAAAAATAAAATAAAATTTATATAGAAATACAATAATTTTCTTAAAATATATTTGAATGATTTAACGCATACCGTATCATGAGTGATTTCCATCTTTATTTTTTCTATTTGCTGAAAATTTCTTTCTTATCACATCGTTTTTACCTTCTTTATTTCTTGCCAATTCTATGGCATAAAACTGAATTCTTGTCACAAGAATGCTATTCTCTTCTGAATATTCTCCCTCACAATCTAACCTAAGCAATGTTCCAAAACTATAATCCTCAACAACATTTTTAAATTCTTCACAAAAAGGGCGCCATTTCTGTAAAAAAACATATCAACATCATTGACAAATTCCAATAAAAAAACTACAACAGTTTATTTAAACGAGTGCAAGTTCATTACCAGCTAAGAAAGTTTTAGAATAAGAGGGTATGAGATATGCATAATTACTTTCTAAGACAAATTTATATAAATACACTATTAACAAAAGTAATCAAGGTTTCTACTTAACACCTACTATAACAAACAAATGAACAAACTTATTTCAGAAAAACAAGCGTAATAATATGACAGATGAACATCCTTTTCTATGGATAATATTTAAAGTTTCTAAGCATAATCATTCTATTGCAATCATTAATCCTTTCCGAGAGGAAATTAAACCAGTGGTAAAACATAAAAAGCTTAAATTGATAATTAAATTCATCACGGCATTACAGTAATAATTCATAAGAGCCCCTGAAAGTTGTAAAACATATTTCAAAATGCGATAACAAAGATTGCACGTAAAAGTGTCTCGATTGGCTGAAACAAATTAAAACCTTTACACAGGAAAATAGAATCATGAAGAATGAGAACAAACCCATACCGTTTTAGCTTCTTCACTCTTTAAGGCATCTTCGGTAATCTTACTAACTTCAAAATCTGGAAACCTTTCCCTGAATAAGGAGTATATCCCTTGATCATGGGGAGTCAGTTTTAAAAACTTAGGATCCACAGAACACAATATCTGCAAGAAATAACTTTCTGTTTATATACCAGAAAAATAATAACCCATGGTAAGCAATCATTATCAGTTTCTTTTTCAACTAGTATTCACTTTCATCTGAAACGATTTGTGTACTATTAAGATTGAGAATTGAAAATGCACCACGCTTAAGCTTGAATATATATTTAAAATCGCATAACCCTACTATATCCTTATGTTTTCACGAAAATCTCACTGCAATAAGGTGTCATTGTATGTTCGACACTTACATTGAAATAAATTTCAGCATGTTCCATGGCTTTCATAGCCCACATGGCCTCCACCGTCGGCTGTAAAGCAATTAGAAGGAGAATCACGAAACCTAAATCCGAATGTATACGAGAAGTAATTGACTTAGTGATAAACTACATGTAATAATACATCAGACTAGATTCGTACATCATTTCCAAACTCTTCGGCCGGACGAGACAGCAAACTGGCACCAGCAAGTAAACCTTCAGCTCCCTAAAGAATAGTTGGGGAATTGTGATTATTTTCCGATATCATGTACTAATAATTAGTTCTAGTTAATGGTTAACTTACGATAGAATCCATCTTAAATTGCAATAGGATGAAATGGAGCTCCAAGAATACTTTCAAACTTTAAAGCTTTGAAGTTTCTCCCCCGAAGAAGAAAAATAAATGAGCATCAAGCTACGTTATTTACGCGAGAGCGGTCTCGGCGGTCTGCATCGTCTTATAGTGATTTCAATAAAATTAATTTATTCAAATAAACAAAAACATTGAAATTCGTTCATGCTGCTACAATATATACATTTTATCTAATGGTGACATTCAAGAAATAAAAATATTTTCCCCTAATCATAATCTGGCTTGTTCGCTTGTTAGAATTTCTCTCGAAAATCTCGAAAAATAATAATTATCGGAGATGTATTTACGGAAATTTTTTCAACGGTAAGGACAGAGATTCAACCTCTGACCTCTGACTGACTGTCTGATGAGAAAAATCGTAAGGTGTAAACGGGGTTTTAAATGTTCTCGGAAGAACGCAAATTTTGAAAAAATGTTTTTCGTGGTGTATAAAATATACAGTAAAACCCGTTTGAAACACTCCCGTTTTAAGACGGTATCCCGCTCTACACGGCTTTCCCGCGGAGCCTGTACCTATCATACGAAAGACATAGTAAGATTACTGGTTTAAGATTTCAACTGATTCTAATTGTGAGATGGAATAAGATCTTCTCCATTAGTCTCTCCTCAGGACAGAACGTTATATTAAATGTTGCTTTGGGTGTTCCCTTTAATTGCAATCTTATGTTGTAATAAATAAAATTAACTATAGTGGCAGTGCAATGGTTGGTGGACTGTTGCTCGTAGTTTTGAAGAGACTACAAGCTCTCTGCTATGTGATGGTCTCTCACCGCTGCTGTTAAAAAATTCGTTATTATTTCTATCTGGTAAAAATTTTATTCTGAAGAGAAGCATTCCAAGCATTAGTATTGTTTTATTAAAAAGAAAAAAACATTTTCTGGCGACAAAATTATATTTATAGAGGATTTATTGTCAAATTATACAGAATTGAAAAGAGAAAAAAACCTGGTTCTGCTTCATAGAGCTACCAATGTTGCACTTTAGACAATTAGCTGTGTAATCTTTGAAAAGATTCCAAGATGAAAGAAGGAATTCCATATCCATCTTGTTTTAGACTATTATATTTAAAACATATATTCTTGAATATTTTATGCACCATCTTAATTAGATGGTGTTTTTAGATTCCTGTTATAAATAGATTCCTGTTTTTTGTCAACTGCCAATGCAACAGACAGACATTGTCTTGCAAATCAAGGTCTTCATGTCCAGAATCTTGCATCTCCCAGAAATGCTTGGTTTGCTAGTATTGTCTGGTTAGCCTTGATTCTGAGCAATAGCACCATTGTTTTGTGTGACATAAGTTATGCCATGAGGTTGCTCCACATAGTCATACTCAGATAAAAATGTAAAGAATGAAATAATATAAACTTTCACCTGCACTACAAATATCATGGAACAGGTAAATTATGAATTACTACCACAAAGTCAGGCCTGAAGCAATTGATAGTACTTCACAATGAATTGAGATACAAATAAAAGTGAAATTTTCTACTGAGTAACTGAGAGGGAATTTGATGATCAACTTTTTTATCATTGTATATTTTCTAAGACAATAACAAATTAATAAGTACATCTTATGACCATAAATGAGAATGGGGAAATTGACCTCCACCCTGAATATTAAAATGCTTTTACTTTTTCTCCACTATTATATACTGTACACTATAACTATTTAAAAAAAGTTGTTTAACTTGTAAAAAAAACAATTTTCAAAACTGAAAAACCTTGTTAAACCAGAACTACAACTTTACATTTCCAGAAACTGTAATATTCATGTTCAGAAAGAAATTATGACTGGAATCATGCCGACCAGAGAGAAATGATTTTGGGGGCATTTTTCGTCAGCTATATTTCATTTTCAGTCAGTTTTTTTTTAAGATGTTCATATTTCTATACAACCTCTGAGAATAAAATCTCTCACTGACAGCAATAGTCATTCTCTCCAAAATCCAAAAAAATCCCTGTGATTTGGACACAGAAGCCAATGTTAACCCTGGTAAAGATTTATATTGTATCTGGTAAGGTATCCTACATGTGACGCAACCCGCATTAGTTGTGTGTATTGTAGGTTGTTGTTCCAGGCAACTCCTTGCTCCACATTATGCTCAATGAACCTTTAGCCCCATATCTTGTGATTGATTTGATTCTTTTAATCATGTTTTTTTTTTCACTGAGAAGATGAAGCAAGTACCCACTAGCTGCTGAAAATTTAAAAAAAATATTGAGAACAAGATCTAAGGATTATAAAAATAGTAGTACTGAATACCAAAGAAAAATTAATTACATAAAATAATTGCCAAGTGTTAAAGGGTTAAAATGAAATATATTCCCTTACACAAAAATCAAAAGTAATATCACCAGTTATTTTTTCTTCAGAAACTTCAGCCCCTAAATAAAAGCTTCGCTTGGTTAAAAACACTCCAGTTATTCAATACTATTTATCTCTGACCCTCAAAATGCTAGAACCCAAGACAATAAGAAGTCAGAGAAAGGTAGAACTGAACAAAGCAACCCCAAGATTGGCATTATTTGAGCAGGTAACCTAATGGAAAACCATTTTCTAGGGGTAAACTGTTCTTAAAGGTATATATAATTTATTTTGTATCCATAATTTAAAACCTTTAGTATCATAGATGAATAAGTCATTTAATGCTCAATGTAATTTAACAGAAAATTTGAAAAGTTAAACAAAAGGATTCTACAAATGAATATTAAAACACTATTATCTTCTATATTTCATTTATTCATTAATCAGATTGGAATGAATTATTTCATCCCAGCAAACACTTTGCTATTCTATGGTAAATGTATAAATATTACAAAGATAATTCATGTTACAAACATACAATATACACACATACTATTTCCATGCTTGAAATAGGGAAGTAACAACTGGATAAAATATTTTATGTAGAAAATAAAAACATAAATATTTACAAAGTTGTTATTATTACTATCATTATTATTAATGGTAATGACCTCAGGCACTGTTAAGCCAGTCTGTTGTGGTTGTCTATATTACACCCTCAGTAGGTTTAATTGGGCAGGAGTTTGTTAGGCAATCAAGAGAAGATGGCAGTAGCACATGGTGAGGGGATAAGGGTTCGAGGGTCATCATGACTACACACCATAGCCTACGTGCACCACTTTTTGAAAAGAGTCCATAACACTAACCACTTTTCCTTCGTCAGGAACCATATTATTCTTGGAATGTGCCACGTCATGGGCTCCAATAAGTTACATACAGTTGGCATTGACTTTTCCTCTTTCAAATTGCACACCTGCCCTTCACATGTAATCTGATTCAGCCACTTGGAGGAAAACAAGTAAAACAGATATATTCTGTACACTATGAGACACATGAAAAATAAAGATGGTGAATGCACTTTGTAGGCATGGTACTTTGTAGACTAGCTTGATTCACTTTAAATGTGAGGTTTCATTTTTCCTGGCCAGTTTAATTCATTACCATTTTTAATTTTAACTGCCATTCAAATCCAATCTCTCCATTGGCAGCAATGGAATGTATTACACCACTTGCTTATTTCTTTCAGTTTCTTTACTATAAATCTGAACAGTCTTTTCAACTAATTCCCACGTAAATATAAACAATAAAAAATTAAATATAACCCTGAACATCCCATTCTGGCATTTAATGGCAAACATTTATTTACATTCTTTTTGTATCCCTGAAATTTGCCACAAATATCTGTTCTCTGGCCAAGCAAATATAATCTACGGAAGTTACTTCCCTCAAAGTATCTAGTAACTTCTCTTTGAAGTGGCTGCTTACTCTCTTTCATGAGTTTTGATGAATATAGACAACTTTGGCCTGACCAGTAAGGGATGGTAGGGTAGTGACAGTTGAGTCATTATCAATTGGGTATCAGGTGCACTACTTGCGTCTTAAAATCACAAACCATTCAACTTCTTCCGTTTAGACATCACAAGAGAAGGCAGGGCAATTTTCATCAGGTTTTCAATAAAATATGTTAAAACTGTCTTCGTCAATATATCTTAGAACACAAAACTCATCAATTTGATGTGACGGCAATGACCAGGAAAATCTGATACTGCCAGCATATTCACAAGTCTTGTGCAAGGTTGACTTGTGCTATAACAAGAGGTTGTTTTCACACGTTCCTCTCTTTTCATGCACCATAGGAAGGAAGGGGGAGGAGAGCCCCCCCTGGCCAGCTACCGCATAGCTCTAAGACAGGCATGTAAATGGTCAAGCGCAGCCTGAGTACGATGGCGCTGTTGGTCATGAAGAGTTCGTCTATTTAGCAACTCTCTCAATCGTCTCTCCAATGCATCTGCTTCCGCCTTTCGCTCACCAAGAGTAATTATCAACCGACGAACTTGCTCCCCAAGTATTTCTTTCTCCATGGTTCGCTCTATTTAATGAAAGAATATTTTATCAATATAATTCATTATTTACTTTTGCATTTTAAAGTTAGTAAACATGAAATTCAATTCCAATTCAATGACAAAATAACAATCTTTGATAATATTCAGAATATTCATTTTAACATTTTCGACTAAAGAAAATTGTATTCCTTAATCCTTATAATGCCAACTATTTTCCCAGGAACTATGCTGTAAGGGCAAAAGTATTCTTTTTCATTTGGTATAATATGTATCACATGCAAACAAATACAGATAAATGCCAGAGCTCAAATTTGTAATTACAGATTTTTGGCATAGTGAGTGAGATCTGTAAAAAATCAGTGAAATCCAAATATTCACTTTGGACACTGCAGGAAGAGCATGGAAGATTTACATGAGAGATAAAAGGTATGCATAAGCACTCCCAAGAACTCTAAGGATTATGGAATGCAAATTTTGAAAAGTAAGCACTTTATTTCCTTCAGTCACAGGTTTCCACTCATGAGCAAAGGGAAATAAGAATTTTTACGATTCAGTTTCAGCAGTATACCTGAATCAGTGGACTACAAAAAGAATGGAGAGAGCTCTTAATTCTGGCTCAATCAGAGCCAACACCTTGCATTAATATTTGATAATTGATTAATATTTTCTTTGAGTTAAACATAAAAGTTCTTTAAGGCTAATAATAATTGAAGTCTTTCTTAAATTAGAAAGAAACTTAATCATTCACCCTCTGTATATACATAATACTGAAAAACCATTCCTTGAATCCATTTTACAGATATATAGAAATTCAACCCTGTCACGCTATAAATGTAATTAAATTTTAGTTCTAACAGACATTTGTGCATAGATCATTCCCCCTGATTTTCACATAAATGTCTATTTTTTATGCACCTCGTGTATTAGTTGACCTAAGGTTTTTCCGTTACTTTTTAACACTAAAAAGATAATTCTGGAACATTAACATTGATTACAACCAGTGGAATTTTTCCAAATTCATATTCTCAAATAATGAGGCCCAACAGCAATAATATGTAGCACTTCTGCATAAATATTGAAATGCCAGTGGGCATGAAAAATGTATGACCTGAATGAGACACAAACCCATTTCTTTCACTATATGAGCAGCTGCTCTAACCATTGAGCTATCTTTCAGAACATTCAATTGTACAGTTTGAAAGACTTTCTAGGTATTATATCCCATAATCTTTGAATTGACTTAAATAAGAAATTTTTGTACAAGTTAAAAAGCATACCAAATTAGGTACATTTTTTTACAAGCTTAAAGCACTAAGAAGTAGGCCTGATTTGATTTTCACTCATAAATTACTTATAGATACATTAAATGTCAACAAAGAGTTCAAAATTACATCACATGCTACGCTGTACGTTAACTGTATCAATGATAATGATCTTAACTCACTCATGTATGGCTCAACTGTACATTTTTCGATTATTTTGTATTTTAAAGTGGAACCATAGAAGAGTTTAAGCAATACTTAGAAAAACCTATCTTATTCATGAGTGGAGATGACCTAAAAAAATTAGGCTTCCAATATCTTCTCAGCATAATCAAGTAACAGGGAATAATTTGAAAAGCATACATTTTCTGACTGCAAAACGGATAACTAATTAATTCATAAAATAAGTAATAAATTGATAATAAATAAATGACAAATTCAAAAATTTGAAATCAGTTTAATGCTTTTCAAGTCATGTAATAAAACTATATTCAAAACTGCTATCTGAATGGTCTGAATCAAATTCAGCTATTCCCAGGAAATATAACCTTTGATTTGCTAGATTAAATACAATTCCTCACACAGACAGCCAGTAAATATTCATAGCATTCACTGATCATTTGCTATATCATGATATCAATGTTAAAGGTTTCTAAGTAAAAGCTGAAAAACTAAATTTTCAGCAACAAAGATCAATAAAACCTTCTGCATAAAGAAACATTTTATTAGATAAAATATTTCCTGAAACTTTTCAAAAGTAAACTGTTCCATTTCAACTGAAAATTTAGTGTATAAGTATCAGATAAATATTAAGTGCATGAAATACATAACTCTGACCCTTCATTGAAACTGCAGAAATGTAAAAACAACAGTTACCATCCATTCATAGAGTGCTTTTAAAAAGATGTAAGAACGATAAATCAATTAATGGGTAAAATATTACTTAAATTTTAACCAATCAAAAAGTTATTTTCCAGAGATGTAGAAACCAACAGAATGACAATAATACAATCTTAAAACATCTAATGATGTCTCCTTCCATGTACATGAATGGATGAATGCTAAGTGAAATAATTCTTCGTACGTATCCTAACATAATGAAAGAACATTTCTTTACATTTATTCATAAAGTGTATAACTCTTTCACTTTCTTTTAAGTTTTAACTTTAAAGTAACTGTAAAATAGATAAGCTCTTTTGAACACACTGAAATTCCATCAAAAAATTTTCTCCATTCACCTAAACAGATCTGCATAAATAATACTGAAAGACATCAAAGAGGCTTTCTTACCTATATTGTACCGTTGGTATGCTTCCATTACTTCCTCCATACCAGGCCATTTAAACGGTTTTGTGGAAGTAGATAATGCCTTTGGTCCACGAGTCCTGCAACTTGACACATCTAATCCAATCCTCTTCACCCTCATTGCTCCTTCACCATCATCATCTTCCTCTGCATACTCTTCATCTTCATCCTCTTCATCCTCATCATCTACTTCTAAATCTTCCACTGTCATCTCCTTTTTCACAGCCATTTTACTTATTCCAACACAACTGGCATCATCGTGGCCTGCTTTCAAACCGTTGTGGAGCTTATTGGCAGTAGCATTAGCAGAGATGGGAACCTGAAGGGGCAGCTGAGGATATTTGGGAACTTTTGCAGGTGAATGAGAGGAGTGGACTGGCATGAGGGAATGGTGATGGGATGACTGGAAGTGGTGTGGATGGTGGGAACCATGTAGAATACGGTAGTGGTTCAGCGCATTAGGAACTTGGTGATTGTATCCTTGGAGATAACCTTTGGAGTTAACAACCAAGGCATCACTAGCACTTGAGAGGTTCTCACTGGGATTATGAGGACCATTTTGCAGCTGAATTCCTCTCAGGCTTGACTTAGGAGCCAGGAAATTTCCATCCCTCAATCTCTTACGACCTTTCCCTCTCAGGTCCACACAACCATTCCCTCTTGCAAGTCCTCGGGATAAATAATGGCCAGTAGTGGTATCATTACTGATACCAGTTTCAGCTAATAATAAACCACTGCTGTAGAGCACCACAGAGTTTATACTGTTTCTCCTAAACCTTTCTTCAATAACTGCCTGCCAGATCACCTCCAATTCTATAAGGAAAAAATATACGAATATATATTCCAGATAATTTTTAAAGTAAAAAAGGAAAATCAGTTCCAGAAATAAAAAAATAACAATTTTACCATCAAAATATTTCTCTTAAAGGTGAAAATGAGAAAATTGATGTATATGTAAGGAGAGATTTATTTGGACAGGTCAGAAAGCATCTTTGTACAGAGATAACCAAGAGCAGGGGAAGGGTTTGGGAGATGAAGATAAACATATTAATATAATATCAAACTAACAGGAAGATACTGAGAAGAAAATTAGAAATGGAATTACAAAAGAGAATTGCCAAATGTTTTGTAAGAAAAGCAGTGCTTCATGGATGTGGATGATATTGGAGAAGGACAAGGAAACGATATAATCTTTGGAAGTGGTTAGAAAATAATATGTGAGATATCCAGTGGACAGGTAGAGTGAGGAAGATTGAGGAGATGCCACAAAGAGTAAGAGAGGAGAAAACAATAAGGGAAACTTAATAGGAATAAGGAAGGTCATATACTAGGAAGGGATTGTATAATGGAAAATGTAAAGAAGGGAACTAAAGAAGAGGGATGTAGAAGGAGAAGAAATGAAAGACAATTAGAAGGAAGCAAGAGGATACGCAGAGATGAAGAAGAAGACAGAGGTAGATTTACCAGAAGAAGAACAATGAGAGTTGCAGTGGCAGGTTACTACAGAAAAACATTCTCCTTACCATCTCTCTTTGACCTTGTAACACTTTCTAAATCCAAGGAGCCGAGGAATCTAAGTTTGGCTGCAAAGTCAGCTGTGCGGAAAAGAGAGTCCGGACTTGCTGATGGATATGGAAGAAGTGGACCAGCACTTGCATCCTTAATCACTCGGCCAGCCTCAGAAGTAGTTGGAGGAGAAGTGGGAACAGTTGGAGGAGGACAACCCCCTACACGCTCCCAGTGACGAGCATGGCGCCTCTCACACTTAGCCAGTTCCAAATCTAAGGGAGAAGAACACCGATCAAGTTCCCCAGATTCCCAAAACAAAAATTGCAAAGAGTTACCACAAAGTGACCTTTTATGATTACTCTATGAGTACCATTTTTAATACAATATTTTTTTGCATTAATTTGTAAGAAGATTAACTTAAAATAATCTATGAAATGATGAGGAAACTTCATGTATTAAAAAAATGTTATCTTTTGAGCATTCATTAAAAATAATTCGAATAATGAACTATTTTCAGTTTATTACTCAATCTGGTAACTTAAACTACCAATAAGAAACTATTAATAGCTTCTTCTACTATCTAAAAGAAAAAAGCTTTCACAGACAATTTTTCAACAGTAACCATGCAGTTAAACCAGCATAATAAATAAAGGTGTTTTACTTAATGTTGAAATGCAAATTTATTGTTTCTCAGCATAAGAAAGTATTGCAAAATAGATATGTCGTAAGCTTTCCAAAGGTTTATTGATGAATTAGGTTCTGAAGGACATACTTTTAGAATCTTAGGGGAGATTAATGCCCATCAGCTGCCCCCTTGGGTGCACGGGTGAGTTAAACTAAACAAGGTAGATCATTAAAAATGTCTTGCTTTATTCTCTGATGTCTGAAAACTTGCCCCTATGTTCCAGAAAGTCCTCTTAACATAGGAATTTAAATCTCAAAAGTAAAGTCAAATTGTTCCAAAAAACCATCTTTACAAGTATATCCTGGCTTCCTAGAGAGTCATCCTGTCATTATATTACCCCCAAAAATACAATAAACAGATGCTAAATTCTATTAAATCTCAACATTTATATTTTTACATAGAAGTGTATTTGGCTATGGGTAAAAATTTTCATTAGAGTTTTTATCTAATTGATTTTTCAACCCAGAAGATTTGTAACTCATGCAAGGAAATTCTCAAAGTCAAATCAAAATATACTTTCCTTTCATATAACCAGTAATAAAAACCATGCATTTTCACTCTTAATTGTTAAAAACAATTATTTTTGTACCACAAAGAAGCAATTAAATAATATCTTAAAGGATTGTCACTTAACACTATTACTCTTAATACATTATATTTGAATTGTCATTAACACATAAAGAATTAAGGAATAAATAAAGATGTTCACCACAAAATTTGACAAGAAGTCTAATTTCTCAGGTTAATAAGAACAGTTATTTGTTGGGATTTAACAATTATTTTAATGCAATATCTATGATAAGTAACTATTACATTAAGTATATTTATACATACATGTGTGTGACACACATATATATAAATCTTTCTTTCACTTGTAAAATTTAAGAAAGATATATTATGCACTTATTCCAAAAGCAATGAGTAAAGGAATTCAGGTGAAAAAGAGGACCATTTTATGATTTAAACATTTATTTACATCTAGTGTTTTCCTGGCGTTGCTGATGCAGGAAGTTTTCTCGGGATATCAGCTGGGTTACTGCTTCAAAGTCAATCAACGTTTTGGTGTCTTCCTCTGGCACCATCTTCAGGATGAAGTAATCTTCAGAAGAAGATTAAGGAAATCTTCATTCTGAAGATGGTGCCAGAGAAAGGCGCTGAAACGTTGATGGACTTTGAAGCAATAACCCAGCTGATATCCCAAGAAGACTTCCTGCATTTATTTACATCTTTGTATTTAAATGAAGAATACCAAATGTGTAATTTTGGAAAGTAAGTATTCTTAGTAAGTAACACCACTGCTTAACGATTGTTTGGCATGCATGTTTTGTTTTTTTCTGATTACAAATGAACATGAACAATTCAAAACAATCAATATTAATAGCAAGATAAAAATTTAACCTACCATTTTTCTTCTGCAAAGTAGTGAGACCAAAGATCTTCAGGAATGCAAGCTTCTGAGGAGATGCATCCAACTCTGCAGGTGGACCTTTGGTGAGGACCAGGGCAGCTATGAGAGGCCGCAGTCCATTACCCCCCGAGCACCATCGTTTTCCACCACTACCTGTACAATCTCCTGATCCTCCAGCTGCACAACCACTGCCTGCACCACCTCCTCCCCCATCAGAATCCCAATCCAGCTCAGACTCTGATCCGGAAAGAGGCAGAGCACCATTCATTCTGGAACCAGGTGAAGATGCTCCAGCCCTTGATGCAGGAGTGGTAGAACCAGCAGAATTTCCATCAGCATCTTTTCCCCCCCTTGAGCTATTCCACACCCTCTTCATGCGCCTGTTCTTCCTCCTCTGCTCAGCCAAGTCCAGCTTACTCATAAGAGGAGGAGATGGAGGCTCGATTATTACTTGTCCTGATTGACTGTTGCTTTGCTTCTGTGGCTGTGGAGGAGGCGTTAAAGATGGTTCTGACTTGGGTACAGTCATTGTCGAGGGAATCAATGAAGGAGGAGGTTGTGCATTTTCTCCCATCTGCAAGGGTACATTTAAATTCATCAGCAGATTTTCTACAGAAATTAGGGCCTAATTTAACTACATCGCTTTCATTCATGGTATGCTTCACAATTGGAATCATGTCACTCAAATACATTCCTTCTCTCCCTAGGTATCTAAAGATGTTATTCTAATTTTCATTAGCATAGAGTTGCTTATCCATATGTTGCCACATACTTGCATAAAACTACATTAGCACACTCTCTCTATGTAAAATATGTAATGTATGTATTGAAAAAAATATATAATGAATAATTATGTTAAAAGAAGAAACAAAGACCCAATACTCTGAATTTTCAGAAATATGTGAAATTTGACAATTGGATGAAGTTATTGCATGACTTTGACAGATGTTACTAAATAAGAAGAGAAATAAAATGAAGTATAATATGGTGAAATTACTATTCTAAAACAAAATTCCACAATTTATCTCATTATTCAATGACTTCTGACCTTTAAATATAATACTGCTGAGGAAAAACACCTTGCCAAATAGTTCTCAATAATTTTGAATCTATGAACACTGGAGGATAGAGACTTTTCAACTAAGTTTGAGATTTAATATACTGCATCGCAAATTGACAGCTTCATTTAAAATTCCTCGCATTCTGAACTAGGGGTTGAACTATAAAATGGGTTGCATTACATTAGGTTTTAAAGGGTAGTAAGAGTTGGAAAAGAGCTATAAAGCTTATATCATGGTCAAGGAGATACCAGGGTTAACTACTAAGTGGGACAGCCTAGTTAATAACATGATATAACAAAGGAAAAGATTGATAAAAAATGACAAAAGAAGAAGCTTCCTGGGATTTCATAAAAATTAGGATAATTTATATGCCCCTTATCCACTCACCACTAACAAAATTAAAATGAATGCCTTAACAAAGTTTATTAGCTGTTCATTTCCAGTAAATTTTATCAAGGTCATTTTAGATAACAAAAGGAATTAAATATACGTTCATAGTATCACATAGAATATGGAGGAGCTAGAGAATCATTATTTGTTGGACAGCCATAATGAAAACATCAGTTATTACCAAAATTTACATAGTACTCACCCTTTTGTTAAAAATATTCCGGCTGACTAAATGGTAATCCCATGGTGTCATAGTGGTAGTGGTTGAGGGAGGTGATGTTCTAGAAGGTGAAGGTGCTCTTCCAATGGCATTAGGCAGAACAGGTGGAGTTGGATGCCTTAGTTGCTGATTCACTGGAAGATTTATAGAATGGGGAGGAGGGGTTGGGTGCCTCTGCTGCCCCATGAGGAGGATTGATGATGAGATTGGCTGCTGAGATGATATGCCAACCACAGGACTGGAAGATGTGGTAATTGCTGAGGCAGACGTGACAGCAGCAGACGCCACCAGTGGACTCTGAGAATTTGTTGAAGAAGCTCCTGCAGCAGCGGCAGCAGCCTCCTTTGAAGCAACTGACACAGCCATCACTTTTGATGCATCTGGTACATTTAACAAAGGTTCACCATGGTTGAGCCTTAGGTGGTGAGGTGGAGGTATGGAGCCCATGTGGTTCTGCATCTGACTGTGGTGTTGTGGAGGATACATATGGTGGACCTGGGGATATGGTGGCATATGGTGTGGTGGAGGTATCTGGTGGTTACGTTTTGTAGCAGAATCAACAACTGCTGAAGTTGCAAATGTTGTTACTGCAGAAGACATGGTAGTGGTTGCTGTAGAGGTTGTGGTAGTTGTACAGGTTGTAACAGTTGTGGTGGGTAGCATCAAATGGGACATGTGATGATTTGAGGTCACTGTATGAGAGCTATTTGATTGTGGTCCAATTATTGGGTACTGTCCTGGTTTGGTTTCACTCTTTGCTTGGTCTAAACTACCACTATCCATTGTCCTGGATGGCACATTGCCATTCCACTCTTTAGGTCCATGATTGCTTGAATTCCCATTAATTCCATATTTCCCTGGATGAGATGGCAACAGAGAAGAATGTGGTCCAGCTCCTAGAGCAGATGTCACTGAAGTTGTAGTTCCAGATACTATGGAGGCATTTTTCTGAGGATCCACAACAGGAATTGGCACATTTTGGTGATGTTGTGGTGGTATTTCAGGAGGTATTCTCACATCCTGGCCACTATAAGTTGGTGGAGTCACTATTGTGCTTGTGGCAGGCAGATTGGTTACTGGAGACGTCCTTTGTTGCTGCAGGGGTTGCACAGGTGGAAGGATACTAGGGGGAGATGTTTTTCTTTGGAAGTTGTCTTCAAAAGGACGCACAAATGCTGGAGGGTCTTTTCTGGGAGTTGATGGTGCTTGCGTTGGAGGATTACCCATTCCCATTCCACTTCTTCCAGATTGATTTTTAGTTGAAGGTACAGGTTGCTGAACTGGAGGTTGTTGTTGGACCCTGCTGGATTGCTGTTGTGGAGGAGATGGGCATGGAGCACGAATGCTTCCTGCAGAACCCATGTTTGGTGTTCTTGAGCTATGACCAGGAAGTGATGGGCTTCCAGTAGGGACAAGAGGATATGGGGGTTGAGAAGGAACTGGAGGTATTGGAGCAATACCATGATGTGGGGGTGGTGGAGGGTTGTGAGGAGAAGGATGTAGAGGTAACTGATGAGGGGGAATGGCAAGGTGAGGATGTGGAGATGAGTTCTGTGCTTGGTGGGGAGGTACTGGCATTGGAGGAACAGGTGCTGTGGTGGTACTAGCATTTGGAACATTGTGCATAGGAACAGATGGAATCATATGAGGAGGAGGAGTATGGTGTGTTAATGTAGGAGATGGTTCCTTTTTTCCACTGCTTGATTCTCTTCCTGCACCAGACATCTTTCTGGCTGTAAACAAAAGATAAATATAACAGAGATAGTAGAATGAAATTATGATTATACAGAATTTAACATGTACAAAAATAATCACCAAAGAGGTAATTTATGTGTATGAAAGGACAAAATATTTCTCAAGAGAAAGAATGTATTATGAAGAGTATTTTGTTTCAGAAATGAGATAAAATTAAATTGAGGATAGAGCTCATAATGTGCTGTACTTCATACAATGATTTTTTGTGTCACTAAGTATTATGACTACTGGGATGATTCACTCAAGGTCATTAAAATATTCCTATCCTTTTTGGGTTACTCTGTGACAAAATCTTTTAAGGAAAAACAGTGAAAACAATTTGTTTCTATTTTTCACAATAGTTGGAGAAGACATTTGGTCTTTTTCCAAGGTTTTCAACTTCTTTTTTCAGCTTCCTAGAGTTCCTTATAGCAAAAGCTCCATAAATGCAAAAACTGGTAGAAAGAAAACAAGTGAAAATTACTGTCTTATTTATTTATTAAGATCTGCATTGCAATTTGGCCATTTGGCCAGGTGGCAACGCATCTAGACTGAATGGAGCAAAATGCAAAACTTCCCTTCCAAATGGGTCTGCATCCTGTTCGGAGTTTATGAAAGAGCTCTGTCTCAAAGAAGCTGCAAACTGCTTTCCAGTAAACCCAAATTTGAGTTTTGGATGGCTGTTTTTACAAGGAGAGCTCCATAAATTTGTATCTCTGATGTTGATGAAATTTGGTAAGATGGTAATATGGGCAGGATTGTGAGCAGAAACCAATGGCATAGTTGTAAATTAAAAAATACTTTTTTTGATTGAAATAAAAAGTCAAGGAATTATGTAATATAGTTCTTCCTGAAAATCAGATAAAGAAGGAATTGAAAAAATACTTTCATGATAAAAGAATTTCAAAGTTGATCTGGAATCAAACATGGGGAACCTATTCACAGTAATCTGACATAGATCAACTTTGCCACGCAGCTATGGCTTCAAAGGATGCCTTATGTCCATCAAAGCTGTCATCGATATAGTTATTTTTAATTTTAATAACTTTTACTTCTTCTTCAAGATGTACACACACATACAAATTGATGTTATATAAGCTTTTTCAGACTTTGACCAACAGTTTTGCAGTTTTGAAATCAAAGAGTTTTTTCATCCACAGTTATTGAGAAGAACAAACCTCCTACAATCAACTGGGTGTGACTCGTGAAAAGTATTTTGAGCATTAGCATCCTAACAAATTTAATCAAAATCAGAAATGCAAATGTATAGAACTCCCCTTGTTAGTCTCTGCAGTGTTGAATAGTATGTGTCAACAATAACTGTTTTACCCTTGGACATAAAACCCTCATGCAATACATCCTTTTGGTAGCAAAAGAAAATGGCCATGACTACTAGTCTGGAAATGGTCTACACCTTTGCTTTCATCGGGTGATCATAATGATATCACTCCATTACCTCATCTCTGCTATTGGGCATAAGATGTGAACCCCAAGTCTCACCCATGACAAGAGTCGAATCCCCTTCCTTCATTCTAACATAGCCCTCTTTAAGTCAGCATGCAAGAGACCCAAAATATTCTTATTTTCTTACAGTGGAGATAATAAGTGAGGATGACAAACAGGACCATGCACGAAGCTTCAGAAAATTACTCATGAAAGTTGTCAAGCGTAAAGTGTATCCCAATTCTCTCAAACAGATCTTTGACAGTAAATTTCAATGGGATGAATATTTGGTCAAGTAAGAAACAGAATCAGCACATGCACTTCACATAAGACAAGCAATTCAATTTTAAAATTCATTTTAATAAGGATTAACAGAAACACTATGCTATTAATGCTACTAAGAGCTTGTCCAGAATATTGCCACGTGATTGTGAAGGTAGATTTCAATGGAAAAAATCACGTGGCTTTCTGTGCTAAACATGAGCAAATGGATACAACTTTCCAATTAATATCTATAGCATCAAATAGTTACCTTTTTTTTCAGCATATGCATTATAGCTATCAGCAGGTGACTGCTGCCTGATTTGAGGAGCCGATGAAGATGGCGATGTAGAGGGCACTGTCATTGACTGATGCAATGAATTGTGACTCGCAGATATCCTAGCATTCCTTTCCTTCTCTCTTTCTTTCTCTCTCTCTTTGTCCCGTTCTCTCTCTCTTTCTCTTTCCCTTTCTCTCTCGTGTTCTCGTTCTCTCTCATGCTCCCTCTCAATTGCACGATGCTCCTCCTCCATTTTGTACCTTCAAATACAATTGAACACATTAAGAATTACATTGGCATACAAGATTAAAATCCTCCCTGAAGTCACAATTTTCCATTGTAATAATTCCAATATTATCCCATTGTAGATATCAGAGGTTGTTAATATAACAGTAAATTAACAATATTACAAATGAAGTAATACTAAAGAGCACAGATATTACTAGTATAGACCTGGACTTTGACATGTTACCCATTGATGATCTGCTATTATATTGAGACATTTTATATATCGTTCGAAAGAGCATTTATTTGTCTTTAATATCTCTCCCCCAATGCATTTAGAAAAAATCGCCCTCACTTAATTTTTCTAAATTATTTAAATAGCCCGTAGTAAAAATTTCAACTGCGTAATATCAAATTTGTAGAAGGAGATCGATTTTAATTCAGACGCTTATCAAAGGTCAATAAATCATGGTCGAATCTCAGAAACCCAGATTTTGCTTCATGACCATATACCACATTTCTGCTAAAAGTTTGGTTTTTTTGTGACTCCTGGTCATTGTTCCACAAAGGTATGAAGATGACCGAGTCATGGATTTGCACGAATTTACCGTGTTTTGATTTGGTTCACGTCGACTCACATAAAGCAGGAGATCGAAATTGACTCCTAATGTATATCATTTTAAAGACAAATAAATACTCTTTCGAACCATTTACAACATGTCCCAATATAATAGCAGATCATCAATGGGTAACGAGTCAAAGTCCAGGTCTATACTATTATCAGTCTGACAGTAGACATGAAATTGGAATTCAGTCTAATATTTTTACATCAATTTAAACTATTTCCTGCAATGTATAACTCACCACTTATGTTCATTGAGTAGTATTTTAAATCCATACCCCACACATATGAAATCGAAACACAGTCCAAAGAACATTAAGAGCTACTATGATGATAACAAAATTTGCAAAAATATCATGAAAACATATAGTAAATGACTAAGGTAAATACTCTAAGGATCATGATACTTAGATGATTCAACAGTGAGACTACAAAATAATTAGCTTTCTGGTTGTTTAATATGAACTCAAATTCACTATGGAAAGTAATAAAGCATACAACAGCAAAAAACTTGCAGCCATGATAAATTATAATAGGGTATGACCACAAAAACTTCAGCGGGAGCAAATTCTTGCAGACAAAATTAGGGAAGGTTATTTAGTTAGAGCAGCAGGTAAATAGAAAGCATTAACAATAAAAATTATAAAAGAGATTTGATGACATAAATGGTTAAATAATTTTCAAAATGACACATTACACATCATGAGCAGAACACCATTAGCACACTTACTCGGAAGAAATGACTGACGAAGAAAAAATGTAGGCCCAAGGAATGGAATGATACGGTAATTTGAATAAATTATACAAATGATATGCAATAGCTGCACATACTTTAAGGGCAATTTAATCATCAACTGTAAATTCAGTTCAACTGTTAATTTGGTACAATGATTATAATAGTACATTATTCACATTGGAGCTTACTTATAAGAGATAAAATGTTAAATTTCTCAAAGTAACTATTTTCAGTTTATTTAATGATTATTTAGTTGGATATCATTAAGATTTTTGGCTACTGAATAATGATAAAGGAGATGTTATAATCAAGAAGGAAAATATAGTAATATATTCCCTTCTAGTAAGAAAAAAGCTGTCATGATGAAGCTAGCCACCAAACTGAAATCTTTAGATAAATATTATCAGCTCTCCATCTCTCCAGAAATATATTAACTGAAGACTTATCAGTCATTTCTTGATATTTCAGAATTAAGATTGAGCTAAAATTCAGTTATAGCTCAAAAATTTTCAACCACCGTAGCCTTAAATATGTAATCCTACCATTCAACCTTGCAAATATCTATGCAACAAACCATTCAAAACACATCTGCCATTACATCTTCTTCAGAAGATTATTGAAACATTCAACATTCCAATCTGATCTACATGGCCCAAAGAATGCTCATGTCTTAAGATTTTTTGTACCATAAATGAGGATTGTTGTCATCTAAATAGGCGCACCTCTCATGCATTACAGCTGCAGCAGCAGAGGCTGACGCTGGAGAGAGGAGTGAGGCCAGTGGAGTATGTGGTGGGGGTGGAAGGATGTCAGTTGGTGAGTACCTCAGCCCATAGATAGGAGGGTATGGAGGAGCCAGGGGAAATATTGGTGGAGGATGGCCTCTCAGCAGGGAATTGCCCAGATACAACTGATCTTCCAACCTGAAAAGCAAAAGATAAGAAATTAAGTACTCCAAAATTCATTGACTGTGGGTCATAACTTCTACAACTTCCTCTAAACCATCTTCAAGAAGGAAAACATTCCTTAGTGTAGATATGATTTGTAGTTACAGAGAAATACTGACAGCTTTTGACATACTGTGAAGAGAAGTTTCCACAGCCCTGAGATAATTTGATGCAGGTTAGCTTGCAGTTTCAGAAAGGTATATAAAAGAATTAATGATTAATTTCTCAAACTCATTGAAAATATAATTATAACCTCATTCGTTGTAACAATCCTTTCATAAAATAGGAAGTTTTACAGCAGAAATGTCAATTTCCTCTTCTTTCTTGTTGAATTTGGATTAAAAAATTGACAAAATATTTACATCAGAAACAATTAGACCACAGATGAAACTACTAGGCAGGATTAGATTGGTATATTCCCTTGAGGAAATAGTTCATCATGGATATTGTAGGGAGGAAAATAAATTTGCTAAGAAAATCTAATTTGAGTGTTCTTGGGTTTAGTTTCACTTGATATCATAAATAATATGATAATGGGAGAGAAAATTATGTTAATAGAAGCAGAATGATGAAGAAAATGATGAAAAGGCCCTCATAGAATGCCTGAAAAGGCATTACATGTAGCTAAAGAAAGCAGGTTCCCCTCTTAAGGCCTAGTAGTTGGAATGAATTACTCCATCTAAACTTTACAAAATCAAGAATGACTACCAAGCAGTATTCCTTCTAAGTTTCAAGCCTGGATGACTATGCAATACTTCTACAAGTACCACTTTACTAAGTTGTCAAACGCCCACTATTTTTTAAAATTTGAAAGCCTTTAGCTTTTAGTTTTCACAAATGCATTGATTATTTAGCATGCTATGAATTGTAAAGTAAGGTTATGTGGTTTTTTGTCTTTTTAATAAGAAAAATCAGAAGAACTGAAATGCAAAATTCTTCCTTGGCAGTAATGATGCAGCTCCGTAAGTCAAAAACCCAGTATTTTTCTTGTAGCTCAAAGATGGAAAAAAATAGTAAGAACTATGATACAACATATTCCTAAGTTCAACTCTTACTAATTTCTTCAAGCATACTGGCTCAGAAAATTTTGTTCAATAAATTCTACTGTACAAAGGGTTATGCCTTTTAATGCTTCATATAAGCCAGGTTTTAAAATTTGGATTGGATTCTTAAAGCACATTGAGCACTACTTTCATAACTTATATTTCATTAATGATTAATTCATTAAACGATAAATATTAGCTTTCGTAAGCTATGGTAAAATAGTGCATTAATAGGTTGAATTGCTTAACTTAATCTGAATGAGCTAGGATTGGTATTTATTGCTGTTATGCAAAAGGATGAAGAAAATCTAATTGAGCATCTACTAACCATCTGTAACTTGTGATCAAATGCAAATGGTAATTATAGGAAGTTAAAATGCGTGTCTCAAATTGCATCAACTAACCAAAAATTAGGCAGAAAAAATTCTATTTGCATTAAGAATAAAGCTAGAGTTTACCACAATCAAATCATTCATGATTTAATGTAGATTTAAACAGTTTGGTCATCATTATGAAAAAATAGCTTCACAAGAAATAATTGAAGCTATGAAGTTCCACCCTATATTTAACCCATTTGAGTGAAGTGTTAAAAGTATATAAAATTTTGAGATTATATAAAATGTAATAGCCTAAAGTAGGTGAAATAGTAGAATATAAGGAAATGAAAGAGATTTGCATAGGAATTAAATTGTAACATATTTTTATCACCGAAAATGTATTGCTATCACAGAAAGAAACCCACAAAGACAAGAGGTGTGTGTAAAAGTTTTAATAAAATACTAGGCAACTAAAAGTCTTGCGACCAAGTATTTACCTGTATGGGAGATGCGTTGGTGGGGGAGGAGGGGGATAGAGCCCATGATGAGCATGGTGGGGATGGTGGTGGTAAGATGCATAAGCAGCAGCAGCAGCTGCAGCTGCAGCCGTTGCTGGATCCAAAGAGGCAAAGTGAGGGGGTAATCGGGGAGGCCCTGCAGGAGGAGGAGGGGGTGGTCCTTGATTAGGAGGTGCACCTCCTGCACCTGGTGGACCTTGGGGAGGCCCACTTTCTGCCTCTGGCCTGTAAGGCTGGAACCCACTGCTTCGTGCAAGCAACACTTCATCTGGTGTTGTAGAGGGTCTTGAATTGGAACCACCCCCTGGTGTAGTGGAAGAGGGACCAGCTGAAGACACCTGTGGTGGTGGAGGTTGAGGCTGTTGAAAAATTTACAATATTAAACAAGGAAGAAATGAGAAAATTTTCTCACCGAGTTTTAATAAAGCAATACCTACTTACAAAACTGTTGGCACATACCATATTTCCCCACAAATAAGATATTTAAAAAATGGGATGTTAAATTGACATGCATCTTATGGGATGAGGAGAAAAAGTAGTAATTTAATTCTTATGTGCTATGTTTTATTAGTTAAGAATAAAGACTTCCCTCATGGGATCAAAAGATAGAAGATAATCTCTAAGTTCTGCATTTAAACTTTAAACCATGAGATGACCTTGGATTCTGAGTTTGTCCGAGTGATGAAGAATATCTAGCAGTAATTTATAAGTGAGGCTATTACAATATCTTTATAATATGCGGAATTAGAAATTCCTTAGGTGAAAATGAAGATAAATTTTGATTGAGGAAAGTGACAATTCAAGTGAAAACAACAAATTTGAGGATGACATTAAATGCAAAAATGAATATTTTCTGGGAATCAACAAGGCATAAGTTATATTATTGTGCTAATTTTGATGGAAAACAATCCTACCTTCTTTCTGTAGATTATAAGAAGAATTGTACTAAGAATGTGTGTGAAAATCGAGCATTAAAAAAGTAAAAATATATCCCACAAAGAACAATGCATCAAAATTAAAATTTTAGACAATTATTTGGGCCCCCCTGAGAAGAAATTTCACTCCCTCAGCTTGCCTTCAAGAAACTTCTTGGGTAATTTTTTATATCAAGGATGACTTTACCAAAAAACAATGAATCAAAGGTGAGACATAATACATAAAAATTTCATCTTACACTAGAGCAAGGTAAGTGATTACCCTCTGATAATACTTTTGGATTTGTAATAAAATGCATGGTTTCAAAACTATTGAAAGTAAGCTTAACCTTTCGAGATGGATCCATAATTGAAGCAGCATGGTGGGGAGGAGGCGATGTGTCATTTGGTCCACCACGTAACAACGGAGGTGGGGGACAAGATGGAGAAGAGTTAGAATTGGCAGCTCCACCACGTTTCGATGAGATCTCATCACTTCCATCCCGTTCTGCAAAAACAGGGAAACCATTGAAATATTGAACTGTTACATTACTACTACCAAAAAATGACAATTCCTGAGAAATGACAGCATGGAAATTTAAGTTATGAATATTATTCCTAACACTAAAATTATGTACATTTCAAACACTGATATGGGCTAACATAAGAGTAACTATACCTACAATTAATACATAAAAACTCATCTGCAACTGAAAAAAATTTCTGAATTATATTATCATGAATATGCAGTGTTAAATGTCACTTTTATTACCAGCGAAATCATAAAAAATTGAATTCAAAACAAACTATTTAACTGTTCTCTGCTGAAGTATAATTCTATTACTAAGTGCTGTATCTTTTGTTTTTCAGTGCAATATCTTTTGTTTAATTAACATAGAAGTAAAAATATTGATCTTATGAATATAGTAGAAAGTTAGTATGTCTGTATGTTAGTCTAAAATTCAAGAACTTGAAGTTGTGTAACATTCAAACTTTGTAGATTATTAGATGTCTTCCCTACATACATATGTATTATCCTTCTTTTCAAATACCTAATGGTCTCTGGATTTAAACACAGATAATACAAAGTATTTCCTTATGAAATGCACATTAATGAATAAATCTGTATTGCAAGGTGTGATTTAGTGGAAAGCCATGAAAGAGGAAGCAAAACCTTCCATTTTCCACAAATTTATTTCTTGCAACTAGTTTTTCTAGCTTGCTATCACTCCCTATGCCTATCATAGAGAGAGAAAAAGGAAAAAATATGACAGACTAAGGGAGATTTTAGCAACCATGATGCATAGAAAGAAAGTTTTATTTATCCAGTGCTTGGGTTATAGATTAGATTAACATTTAGGAGTATTTCCACATATACATTCAAAAGTCAATGTGATCTCAAGATAATGAAACATCTAAACATGCTTTTCAATAATTAAATACTTATTTCCACATCTCATTTGTTACACTGACTATCTAATTGTTTCCTTGAGAGTCTAGTAGTATATTTTATGCAATTTGTTGCAATTACTACATTTTACTTTACAGTAGAGAAATAATGAGCAGTTCAGCTAGAAGTACTATAAAATACTATAAAAATTTTTCCTGGCTTTATGGCAAACTACAAGGTATAGATTACATTTCCACAAATTCATTTCTATTTCTCATAGTAAAGGGTTTATATAATGCTGTAAGTTAATTCTTAGATTACACAGAAAAATTTCCATACTCAAAATCCACATAACAATGTTTTGACAAACTATTATTCATAGTAATTAACACTCCACATTGAAACATGAACGGTCTAAGTATTTCTCGAAAGATATCCCCATCAATGTCTGATATTGCCAAACAGAATCCTCTATAGCAGTGGTCACCAATCTTTTGGACCTAACAGACCACTTAACTCTGACCATTCTGAATCCTAGAGACCAATAATATTAAGTTTTTTAGAAGTTACAATCATGTCTAAAATGATTATGCTATCATTGCTGTAATTCGTTTGTTGTTTCCTTCTACCATCTGTTGATGACATGATATATACTTTATATTCATATGCACTATGTCATATAGTTTCAACAAATTCTCTGACTGCAAATCTGTCTAATTTATGTACCTTTCCAGCAAGACCATCTCACTTAATTTTTACCAAATTTGACATCCTTTGCCTTTGCAGCTTTGAAAATAAGACTAAGCAGGTTGCATACAACTAACAATGCCAGGTTCAATTCCAGAACATTCTGAATGGCTTCCATAAGAAATGGACGAAGAGTTACATTAAATTAAGCAAAAAGAGTTCCTTTGATCTCAAGCAGGCTTCATTTCTTTTATAAAAGTAAACTAGAAAGAGAAATGGTCCTACAAAACAAAAACAAGTAGAAAAAGAAGGGAAATTGAATAACGATTCTTACTTTGATATTGGAATGATATTTTTGATTCAAATTTATTAGTATTTTAATGAAATACACAATAACTATGTGGTGTTGTACAACCAATCCTATTCACAACCAAGGCAATAGTTGAAGCAGAGCTCCACAATTTTCCAAATAGATTATATTGGGAGCTTAGGTGCATGCAGAATTAATTGTATGACAGTCATCATCCATACGATGATCCATATGATGATGACAGCCTTTCCAAAGAAAATACCCCCTTAAGGATAACATGAGAAATAACTCATAACTGATCACTGAATCTTCTGCTTGATAGCTCAATTGGTTAAAAAAACTGCCCATCAAGTACAAGATTTTGGTTCAAGTAATTCATACATACATACATGGGACTTTATTTGGCGAAATTGAGACTATCAAGTCCCATCTTCCATTTAACCAATAAGAAAAGAATACAAAGAAGAATACAGAAATATACAACCTTAATCAAGAAAAATAAAGACTGAAAATAAAATAATGTGAATACAAATGTTAAAATACAAATATTAAAATACAATATTAAAATACAAATGTTCAAACACAAATTTTAAAGATACAAATAATAAAAATACAATTATTAAAAGTATTGGTATTAATATTACAAATTTAAAAAATACAAATGTGAAATACAGATATATCAATATTTAGTGCACGTTCTTTGAGGGTCTGCTGGTAGTATATTCCTGACTTTTAGGAAAGGTAAAAGAGGGGTAGAAAGATGTATAAGTGTACGGAGAAAGGAATGAATGCATGACATGTGGGGGGAGTTTTGGATAATATATGGAGAAAGGTCCAACGGAGACAAATCTGGAGGACGACGAAAACTAAGATCGGTGAGATCCAACCTCCATTACGGCTGAGTTCAACAAATAATGATCGTTAAATCACGCTAGGTACTCTAGAACAGGGGTCGTCGACCGGCGGACCTCTGTTAGTATGTAAGAAGCTCATGGTGGTCCGCAAGGAAATTTGAGCAT
>KZ308865.1:244663-331628 GCA_000376725.2 Ladona fulva
ATTAATAATAATATAATATAGGTATAAATAAGGATCAGTAAATATACGGGTCGGTAAGAATAACAAAATTACCAAAAAATAGCTAAGGAACCATAATGAGACGTAATTCATAGTTAAATTATAGAAAAATATGGGGAAGAGGAGAATAAAACAATCAACTGCGCGGAGAAGATCTGGAATTATGGGAAACTATCCTAAGCAGCAAAACCGATGTAGGAGATTGTCGGTATCACGAGTAAGTACTAGTGACAAGTAAATGACAAGTTCTGAAATAATTTCCAAATATTTGGTTCATCCCATCACTACGTGAGTGGGGATGAGGATTATTAACTGCGTTAAATATTGTTAAGTCCCTAACACCCAAGTGAAAGCGGTCCCGGGTTCGAATCCAGATGGGCTCTCACGTGCAAATGACAACTTTCGAAGTACCTTCATAGAGTAAACACAGTAAATATCGTATACCAGTCCAAAAAGTTACATTGATCTATCGCTTAGCTAGATTGCAGAAAGACTACAAACATCCACTTTTAAATACTGTGATATTATGGATACCAATACCATGGAGCTTATCGAGTGCCGATCATTCATGAATATTTCACAAAAAAATACTCCTTCGCAAGCTATTTAATCTATTCTGATGACGTATAAATGGATATTTCCTTTTTCGCGATAAAGCACTCGAGGAGCAGGGGAAAGTTTCGGTAGACCGCATAGGAAGTTTCAGCGTTTCGACGGATTTAGCCGATGAGTCATCCCTCAGTTTCTGTAACTAGCGAAATATTCTAAAATGAGAGATTGCTAAATTATTTTGGTATTTTTAAAGGCTGTTGGCAAGATAACAAGGGTAGAAGAGATATGCGAAAAAACTTCGCAATAACTTTTGAAGTCCCCATTAATCTTGCCATGACTTCAAGGCACAGATAAACCCTCCCAAGCCAAAAATAAATCATTCCGATTCTTATTACAAACTAGGAACTACGTGAAACAAATTATATGTTTAGTGCGCGTGTGAAAATCGACATAAAAAGAAATCTAAATATAAAACTGAAATCTGGCGTTTTGTTATGTGATGGATTGATTTCCTGCTTTAAACAGTAATGTAAGATAGCTAACACAACTACTTCATTAATGTAGGTCCAAATCGAGGAGAAAACTTACACATGCGAGTCGTGATTGATGGAATGACTAATCGCAGCAAACATATCCCTTATATACATAAATAAGCGCAGCCACTTCTGGAATTCGCAAAATAAAAAAATCGCAATCTTTAAAAGATATTCACTCTAAATCAAAACCGCATGATATGCACGAAATATTTTGTAAATCTTCGATGAATAAAATTGATAAATATTTCAATTTCGAATAAAATAAAGACTATTACTATAAAGAATAAAATTCATGTTTCAGTAGAGTATAAACACCATAAATAGATATAGATATTAACGTTGATTACTATTCAGGTATGAATTTTAATTCTTATTCTGACTTCTAATGCCAATAACCTAATAATGCGTCAGGAGAAATAGAAGTGAAAAATATCGACGTGACTGGAACTCGAGCCCAGGTCTCTTCACTTTCCGCTGAGTTACTTGGGTTAAAGTCTCAATCATATCGACATGTTTCTTCTGTTTCTCCTTGGGTTTCAAGCCGCACGGCTATCAATGGAGTTTAATACCTTTCCCGCATCCATGTTAATGTGTACTTAAATAATTCAAAAATCTACTTCACAGTATATGTCAATGTTAAAAAACTTTACTCATCATCAAAGTGTTGGAGTAAAAGACAAGTAATCCGAACACATGATCGCGTTTAAAATGTGATTTTTATTTTATTCCGAAACGCAAAAATTTTTTCCTCTAAACTAAATATCGAACTTCAAAGCATATTAATGGAAATATATATTTTGAAATATATTTATTAACATCGTTCGAGATTTAACCTCTGAAATTAATAATCAAACAGAACTATCGACAGATTTTAAGGAATCGATGAGCCCTGCATTACGTAAAAAACAATAATTAATGAGAGATATATGATTTCCAAATACGTTTTCCAAAAGTTAAAAGGGATTTTTCAAAATTTCAAGTTACGTAAGACCTCCTAAACTCAATTTTCCCGGAATAGTCGGAAACCAATAACTTGATTTCCGGCCGAACGGGTTTAGTCTTTGTCTGCATGAAGAATTAGGTTGTAACCCAATTCCTGATGCAGACAGAAATAAAAACAAACCACATGGTAGTGATTTCCAAATTGGAGCCGTGGTTGGATTGGAGACGACGGGGAGCAAGCATAGTGATAGGCCTCGGGGAAAAGAGCGATGGATGCCCATCGGCGGTGCAGAGCATTTTCCTGTTCAGTCTCCCATGGCGAATGACACGACGGGGTGATGAGAGAGGGAGAGTAGGATGGCATGGCCGAGGAAGCGGGCGGCTATGGCAGACGCATGAACACCACGTGTTCCGGACTGGCACACGCACCTTCCCACACAGCTGCACGACATCGCACCCCTCGACTTCCGGTCACATGACACTCCTCCCCCTCCACTAACACCTTTGACCCTCCCCATTGCGTATATATACCTTCCGGACGCAAAAAAGGCTATAAAGACTTCGACGGGATGATTCCCGACACGTCCCAGGAGCACTCACGTTCGAAGACGTGCACCATTGTGATTTGTATACATTCGGGCGCTCCTTCGCTCACATATACTACGCGCCGAACATTTTCATCCGTCATTAAAACTGAAAATTCGCTGCAGGGGTTGGAAGATCTTTGAATACTGCGAGACCATCGAGATTGTAGACCGAGAGTTTGGACATGGCAAATTTCACGCCCGCTTTCCTAGAGAAGTAGAAATGTCTCTTTCAATAAACACTGTGTAACATGAAGAAGAAAAAATTAGAATTAACGGGGATGACTCCAATAAATGCTGAATATAAGGAGGCTATTAAATTGCTTCGCTAATAACGGTACGATAATATTTATGAGTAAAGGAGGACAGCTCAAAACAATGGTACGGATGAGGCATTAACGCATAATTTTAAAAGCACTAATAAAAGTCCTTGAAAAATTATTCTCTCGTTTCACTTGGATTAATTATCAATTATTATTCCTAAAATTTTGAGCTTGAGGTAATATAAGGCAACTACAATTTAAATCCGAATAATCAGGGCTATTGAACAATCTTAAGCATTTTCGTCCTACGATCGGCAGGTATGGGGAAACTCATTTCATAGGAAGGATGTACGCATAAACCATTCGGTAGCTTAAGACACCATTATATCGCATGTGAAATCTTCAGATAGCACTTGATAGGCATTTTGCCTGTATTCATATAGTTTAACATAAAAATTTCACGACGGAAAAGTAATCCGATTTCAAACTAAACGTAGATAAGATATTTTCCCTTCCATTTCACTTTTCATCATAAAAGGGACTCCATAACACAATTATTTAGACATGCGAATTGACTCAGAAAGTGTAAAAGACATTCCTTACCTTGATATTCCGATATCGTATTACATTAGACAGAAAATATTTCTCTGCAAGAATTAATAGAGACTTTGAGAAGTGGGAAGAAAAACAGGGAATAGTAACCAGCAGAAATAGCTTAATCAGTAATTACCTTAAAAATGGCGGAATGTCAGTACAGTCAAAAATACAGTCAGTATTTTGCGATCCAACTTGGAAAAATACATCATCTTTCGTTTCAAGACAAACCCTCAATATAAAGATTTACGATAAAATAATTTTAGCAGTAATCGAAGTTTGTTTTGATAAATTGAAAGACCGAGAAATAAATGGATTCTTGAAATGGCGGGCAATTAAAATTAAATAAAGAAACATGCGATCGAACGTCGACGTCGTTACTAAAGTAAGTGCACGTGAATGCTTTACATACAAAAGAAAATGGAATGATTTCCCTTTCACTCAGACAATAAAGCGAAATTTCCCTATCAGTTTGGTTTAATTTTTCTAGTGTTCAAAAACGAATTCGTCAGCAGAATTCCCGCTCGTCTTATACTTGAAGCTTCTACGTCAACACTCCCAGCTATGTTTGGACACTGCGATAAATAAAGAAGTATTTTGGGTGGCCAGGAATTAGCAATTTTTGCTCGTACATCCAATACTCTATATTCGCCACTATTAAAACGTACGCTAACTTACGAAGACTGCATGATAGAGAGCAGATAGTCCCGAGATAAGAACGACGGCTATATAATGAAACATTAATTTTGCGTGATTTGTCACTGACTTTTTCATTACCATGCTCACCCAAGCAAAGTGATTTGCAATCCAGATTATTCCAGGCGATACATATCTCTCGCGCCGGCAGAATGCTTATCTCATATTTTTCTGCTCCTTGTGCGTGCTTCGCTATGCAAAATGAACGCAACTTATTCGGAGAAAAGAAACGTGACGAGGACTGAATGTTGGAAGAGAATCAAGTACATCGATGTGACAAATAATGCGATTATTTGCCTTCGAAAAAAACAAAAAGTGTGCAAAACGTTGCACATAGAGTAGGTTCGTGACAAAAATACATAGTCATGGGATTCTTCAGGAAGGTTAAGGAGATTATTCGCAAAAAATATTTAAACGTAAGATTTTCTGCCGGAGTGTATATGCGTGAGAAATGATAGTTGCACGACTAAATATCGCAATTCAACCGCGTGGGAGAGTTAATGGGTGACAGAAGAATGAATTTACGGTAATTAATGAAAAAAACATGTAATATACTCCGAGGCTCTTGAGTTTTGGCATTTGGAATGAAAGATCTTCGTAGAACTATTCACTAAAATTTCAGACCTTAACCTTTTTCCTTTAATATCAAATAAGTACCAAATGAAGAGAAGTTCTGAATGTAGTTACGACATTAAATTTGAATACAATATATTGATGAACCACTCATTCAAAAAGAAATGATATTCAACGAGTAATACCATACCATTCATGTCATATTTCTCGCTATTATTTCTCTAGAATATATGCTATTTCTCCTAACCTTATGTGTCTCTTGCTGTTACCTGGTTATGCACTGTTGTGTTTATTATTCTATAACTATAATTTCTTCAAATTAAATTGTGGTATTAGTTAAGACTGAAATGTTCCCTTTTTGGGACTTTATCTTAAATAGTTACATCGTGTACTTATTGTAGGTAAGCCTTTTCTCTCTTACTGTCGTATTACGAGTAAGGTTTAAATGTCACTAACATTCCTCCGATTGCTTTTTGCAAAGACCAAGCGCTTCTTGCTTAGTCTCCTTGAACCACGAGGACCTTCCTATAAACCAAAGTGGTTTATTTAATTTATAAGGCTCTCCAATATTTGAACTTGGTTCGTAAATAAATGTTTTATCGTTTTTAATGCATTTTAATACAATATATTGATGAGCCACTCATTCAAGGTAATATTACATATAAAGAAATTTTTATGCGCCCAAATATTTACTGATGTAACCCTTGAGATTTAGGTTCAGAATGAAATACTTTGATGGGTTAACCCCGTCAGTCACCCCCACAGGGCACGCGCCTGATTTTATTTATAAATAAACTCAACTATAAATCACAAAATACAACACAAATTAACATTACACAATTTTAACCCTTTCCAGAGTTCCAATTATTTTCCGAAGCAGAGAAAAGTCAGAGGAGGTAACAGGGCGTCTGTCGAGAAAACTGCGTGACTAGGCAGGAACAGATTAAACGATTGACTGACTTGGGTACGAGGTCGAAATATTTACACCCTTGAATTTGAGGCGTATAACCACTACTTTACGCTACTCCATACTTTTTTAAATCACAGAAGCCTTCACATAATAAAGAATCGCTACATTGCATGCTTAACGACTATCACTTCGTTCCTCCACGTATTTTTCTTACCTCTAAAAAAATCAATTATTCTAGATCCCAATTTCGAATGAAATATTCGGAATGATAAATCATACCCATGTAACCAAGAATATTTTAAGCGTTACGGAAATGCTGTGAATATAATGAATGCTACTGACAAATGATAACAAAAATAGTATAAAAAACAAATAATATAAATTAAACATTTGTTATATTCAACAGATATCGCTAGGTACGAGGATTTAAACTTTTAATTCATTTAAACGAAACTAGGAGACAAAATCTAAAACAAGGGGTTACTGGATAGAATTTTGAACATCCTACTATTTCTACGAATAACTTATTCTTATCAAAAGGTCTAGCAGGTTCCATATAAGCTTCCTTTTAACACTATTAGAAGCATAATTTTAGCCATTAGTCCTTTTCGCGGGATTTTCTGACACGTATATTTATGGTCACTATTCAAAGAAACCACCGCTGAACACGGGAAACATAATAAGATAAATATAGTGCAAGAAAGAATGACTGCAAACTACAAACTCGGCAAATCAGCGTAGGGGAAAAGAGCTTTACTACCCAACAGAAGAATACAACAGAATCTCTCATACAATTTCATCCTGAAATGGAGAATTGTATACTATACACCAGTGTGATTAACCTTGTCTTGAAGTTATTGTTTGGAATGGACAATATCACTATCGTAACAAATGTTATGGCACTGTTATCATGCGCAACTACTTACTCTTTACACCAAATTAAATAAGTACCGTTCGAGTAAGGAACTGAAAAATTACCAAAGATATCCAGCAATATATAGGTTAAATTAACTAAAACGTTGCCAGTTTACCTCACTTCATTATATGAGAAACTCATGAATGCAAATGCGAAAAATGGAGTGAACTAAGTAAAGTACGCTTAATTTCCATTAAGGGAAAAAATCCGTAATATAAATTATGTTAGAAGGTACGCAGACCGCAGTTAAAGAGAAATATTATTGCTAGAAAAGAAAAGCACCGCAGGAAACCAAGTTTACTTAGCAAGTAAAAAATAAAGAAATAATTCCAAGTTTGCAACAACCATTAGAACCAAAAGGAAACGTTGCCAAATTTTTAAGCAAATTTCAATAGAATACATTTCCAGGTTTACCCGTAAAACTCATAATAAATCCATTGTCGTGAAGAATCGGCTATAAAAGCGAGAGATCTATTTGATGGAAAACATCCAAAGCAGAAGCATGGCTCGCGGCGAGGAAAATTCCGAAGCTAAATTAAAATTTACTGCGAGGAAACAAGCAAACGTCTTAATTAAACGCATCAATACCTGCCAAAGAACCATGGAAAATCCTCCTCGTATGAGACTGAGATTGTATCGAATCTCCCACGGATACCAAAAACCATCGCGCAATCCATCCAGCAAAACCAACTCTGACCCAGACGCCGCAACAATCGAGAGGGAAAAAACAATAAACATCCTAAATCAAGCAGCAACCTCGTAACGCTCCCACCCCCAGATAATCATCGCAACCGAGGGAAAATTTCTTGACAACCGATAATTTTTAATAACCCCCCGCGCGATATCAAAACATTCCAAGCACTCGCCACCTGACCGAGGCACAATGGCGACTCACCGTGACTTCGAGACGTTTTATAAGGATACACCCGATAGAGGCGCTTTATCCACCTTGATTTATGGCCGTGGAAACGTCAGAGAGCAGTTATAAGGAAAATGGGAGAGGAAAAGAAGCGGCGAGCGACGCGTGAAGGGGTGTAAATCGTGTTCGTAGCTGCCCCGCGGCTTGGCTTCGCCTGGAAAATGCCTTTCACTGGGAAGAGGCGCAGCCAGGTAATTGATACAGCGAGTGGATGGGCGGGTGACAAGCCGACGAGATGATGCACGGCGCGTGCGATCCGCAATTAATCCCCTTCGATCGCGTTTCCTCCGGCGAAAAAAAGGCGCCAGCGTGATAAAAAAATAAGATCCCGAGATTCAACCTTTGGACCGAACCAATTACTTACATAATTAAATGCCATTTCCGTCGGGAATCGCCCTAATACTCCTCGGAATGGGATCAAGACGTAATGAAAGGAGAAGCGAGGGTTGGTCGTCTAGCTTTTTATTCACTTCTCGAAACTAATACGGGTACTTATGTTATTTTGTTCCTAGTTAATGTCACCAAGTGCGAGTGTAATGGAAAATCTTCTTCTTATGTATTTCGTTGTTTTACGCCCGATATGATTTTAGTAGACGAGGTCAGTCATTGTGTTACTAAGTACACATTATTTCTTACGGCGGGTTACTTAAAGCGTTAGCGATATATGTTTTCATTCGATATTTCTTATACTTTAACTCCATCAGAGAACTTAATGACAAGACTTATTTTTAAGTTCATGAGTAATATCCAAAAAGGAGAAATAAAAGAGAATGAATTCTTGATCACTAAAAAGTAAACCAGTTACATCTAACTTAAACATTAAATAGGCCCAATAGTAAATTATGAATCACGCATACGGTCAACAAATGTAGTCAACTACATCTATAGAATAGTCAACGAACTCACATTGTGGCTTCCAATGAGTTTTATTCCAAATATTCCTCACTATCTTTCCTAACTGATCAGCAACATCACGCCATGCAAATCCAATATGATTATCACAAATATTGATATAGACACTGAAGACATTATTTGATAGAGTTAATGAGTTCAACACTCTCAAAACACAACTCAAACCCCGCCTTCAAAGAACGTATTTACTACCTACATCATTAACTGAGATAACAGAAATTTTGCCTTTACAAAATCAACAATATGAAGGGGACAAGACAACAACAATGATAGTATGAAAGAGAGGAAACCATTGAACAGATATGTGCAAGCTGTGATAAATATTTTCAGAAATATTAATAAAGAGGAAGAACTGAAACATGAGCTTGAGATTTATTAAACTGCCAGGGATATTATGCATAAAAAACATCAAAATCTACACGTGACACTTGAATAATAAAATGATAAATTTGAAATCGCTCTTTTCAATATTAAAGAATTACTTCCAATTTGGTAAATACGGTGACACCTGGGATGACGAGGCTGAATGAGATTTCCAACCAATCCCACGAGTTCAATACACATAAATAATGGCACCCTCTTTCACTAGCTAGGAAGAATAGTCAGCAAGCATTGGTTTTTTGCAAGCTCGCATACATCTGAATATTCGTTGGCTTATCTAAATCTTAGTTAGCCAAAAAAATCTGTGGCAAGTTTACTTTTTAGCTTAGCTATTACTGTCAATTTTCCCAAAAATAAACCGAATAAAATGATAATTTATCTACCACCATTTGTAAACACTAAAATAACGATTAAACGGTTGCTCTATAGTGATAATTTTACTGAAACGTCAACCTTTCACTCATTAATATAAATTTAATTAAATAGTAAATGACAATTATAATATACTAAAATAAAATTATTTGTTTTTCAAATACGTATACTCTTTTAGTTTTACATTATTGTGAATATAGTAGTGTAACTATAGTATATAATATAATAGTGTAAGGTTACTATAAATATACAGATACATTTTACTTACTCCTTTCCATGGTTTACGCGTTATTCGATTCGTTTATTCGCTATTCTCATCCGTACTTTAATCCTCGCATACCATTTTCACTTCAAACAAATCCTTATTTCTGTTTTTACACTCCCTAAAGCAACGTAAATTATTTCTTCATCTCATTCTCCACATTCAACCAACTTATCCTCAGTCTTCCCTCATTTTAGAACCATTTATACTAAAGTAAGGAAAGTAATACCAGAGGCAATGAGCAAAATCTCAGCGTTACAAGCCGTCAGCCGACCTGAATCCACCACGTGGATTCAAAACACGAAAATTCGGCGACCATCCCGATTCGTTTCTCCCAAAGACGAATTTCTCCGCGTGAATCCATCATCGCTCAAATTAATCGCCCCGAAAGTTCTGAAATTTAAACTGAAGGATGGAAAGTAATTTTGGAGAGCTCGCATAAGCGCGATCCAGCGCGAAAAGATGGCCCAAAATAAAAAAGCGCGAGCGACTCGTCCGAGTTCGTGAAAAACGACATGAGTGGTGTAATTATGTTAACGAGGCGAAGGAAATAACGAACAGAGAGGGAATATTAATATTTTCGTGTCGTCGGTGATTCATTAGCCTTTCGGGAGAGCGCAACCTGACATGGCTTAACCTCTGAAGTTATAGGCTAATTATCATTTGGGTCTGTCCGGAAACATCAACCCAAAGAAAAACCTTCGAAGCTGTTTGGGCAATCAATTTCAAGTAATACGATTATATATCCAAATATTAGTCTAAAACGTCCGAAAATTCTAAATAATATGGCCACCTTTCCCCATTAACGCAGGTTTTTCACATCCTGCATATTGTGGGTGTTTTTCTGCTGTAATGTATTTTTTGTAACTTAGGTTATTCTTAACTTAGGTTAGGTTATTAGCAGTCTCTTTCTGTGCACGTTTTTCAAGCTATCCCCTTTAAATTTCATATACCCAAGAATTAGATGTAAGAAGAGACTTGATAGTCTCAATCTCGCCCAAATAAAGTTGCATTATTATTACTTTATCAAAATAAACAGTTGGCATCTACAAAAAAGCAATGTTAAACGCTAAAAGAGCGTTTAAGAGTAGCTCTAAATTGGCATTCCTCCACCGAAAGAAAAATCTTACATTAATTACTGGAACACAGAGGAAACAAGAAAAATATAAAATTAATGAGGAAATACTGGCAATCACAAATTCCAGTAAGTTTCAGTTAATGATTAACAATCGTATTTCCGACCCTTCTTCTTTATTTGCTACACCTACGGATCTCTACAGTCAATTTAATTATACGTAGATGCACAGTTATCTAATGAAAGTAGCGGAAATTGGAAATACAGAATCATCTTAATGACAGGTCGCGATCGAGCGATTATCCCAAACGATCGACAGGTTGATAGCGATCTAGCTGTTGGCCACTCCTGCCCTACAAAATTCCAAACATTAAAATGAGGTGGAATAAGAACTTAAGGTAGGATGAAGGAAATGCATTAAACATTGCACGCATATCCACGTGGCTCGAAACCCAAGGAGAAATAGAAGTTTAACGAGTGGATATTACTGGGACTGGGACATTGTGGTGGTTAGAATACCTGTACTGAAAGTGGGAGACCTGAGTTCGAGTCCCAGTCATGTAAAAATCTTTCGGTTCTGTTCCTCCTTAAGATTAAAAGGAAGTATTGATCAAAATCGCAATGCTTGAACGTATGTGACATAAACAAACCGAGTTTATTTTAATTAACTAGGTAATAAAAATGTTTCAACTACAGTTAATATTCAGAAAACAACAAAATTAGGTTCGTGTAATAAGTTTTTTGATCCACTCTTGCGTAAGCATCCATTCAAATCAGTATGAGATACTTTATTGGAGAAACGGTTGCACTCACTTCGTAACTAACAACATCACGCGAAAATCAACTCAGTGCAAAAGGACAAAAGAGGAAGTTATCGCTAATTCTAATCAGTTGATCGCTAATTCTAATCAGTTGGTCTCATACACGACCAATATTCAAATCTGACTTTTACGTTACAGTGGAGATATTCACCGAGGCTGCTGATAAAAAAATTCGATTTTTATTTGCACCATTTTGCAACTGTTCAAACAATGACATAGGTTAAGGAGAATTAGTTTTTAACATTAGTTTCGCGATTTTTTGACAATTTTGTCTCTGCATTATGTTTAACCATATTGATTGAATATCACTATCTGTGAATACCATCATAATTGAATGCGTAAAAAATAGATAGCTGACTTCGAAAGTGCTACAAGTTGCAGATGAATCTACATATGTAGCCTGCAAGCCGCCATTCAGCGTGTGGCAGGGGGTGCATGCATCATAACTCAACTTCCCTAGTCGATTTCTTACGCGTATCGTTCGCTGAAAAAAATTAATTTTTGAATCGATTTGATCTAGCGTCTACCTCTCTGATTTTCCTCTCAGAATCAGAACGGCCTAAGTAACAGGAATGACGTATAATATCGGCTACATCTTCTACGAAAGTACATACCTTCTCTGAACGTATTTAGTAAATTTATCCTTTGCTTTAATCTTCTATAATCTAGAGATTTCCATCCTGCGTCCAAAAACATTTGAGTAACGCTCACTGATTTGTCGTAAGAATATTTTTACGAAACGTATTGCCTTTCGCTGTACTTTTTCTAATTCTCGAATACAACACTTTTCTGCAGGATCCCATAATTATGATCATATTAGTCGTCAGCGCATCCAGATAAGTAAGATTCGTTAAATTAGAGTTCATTCGACTCTTAAATAAGTAAGTGATGAAATGCGCATGGTTCACATGCTTGATTTTTGATGAAGAAATTAAATAGAAAAGGTCTGCCGTAGCCAGGAATCGAACCCGGGTATCCTTTCTTCCCAAAAAGCAACGGATAAAGCCAAGGATAGAAACCGCCCGGAAAGTGAGAGACCCGGGTTCGATTCCCAGCCACGGCGGGCTTTTTCTCTTTCATTTCTTCATCTTAAATAGGTATAATCTAAAAACTTATGTTCGTGATATGAGGCAGCATTTAACAAAAATAACACATCTCCATCCTTTTCATCGCTACGATGAAAAGCAGTTTTAAACCAATCGCAAGGCTTTTTATTCGCATTCCCTTCAGCTGAAACGCGATATGAAGTTGCTTGAAAACCGCAAGAGGCGTTAAGAAAATCGTACGCTGCGGTTGCACTCCCGTAAAAGGGAAAGCGAGAAGGAAAGTGACCTGCCACCAGCGTTCAACATATTGACGTCCTTGACCGAACGTAATCACTCCATCTAGTGACAAATGCAATTAACCCGAAGCCGTTTGACTTCTTGTCCTATCGCCCGCATTTATTCATTCAAACCCTCTCGATAATGTAAACCGTCCTATATAAACGAAAGTAAACCAAGTTTTGAAACCCCGACAGGCGATCAATACACTTGTACCACGGAAGGGAAGGCCTCGCTAAATATTAAATGCTATTATCCACTCGTTGATTTGATCGATACGCTCACGAGTAAATTGAATGCGCTTCAAAAGGCTAGTTTGTTTGCTGATGTGCTGAAAGGGACACGACACCACGGAGAACGCTTTTCCATTGGCCAATAAAGCGAGTTATTTTAATCACTGTCGCGGGATATGAATTTTGTATAAGCAAACCATATTTAATCAAAATGGACGATCACGGAACGGCGATCAAAATAAGCGCATACCTCAGATAATTCAAAATGAATCGAGTGAATGCGAGCATTCTAAATGTTCAGTCACGAACGCCATTACACTCACTTATAATAATAGAACTAAAATCGCAATGTTGTAACAGCTTATTTCCACTTACTTTTAATGATGGGCTTCATCAGATCATAAGCAGATCACGCTAATAGATTTATGACTGATGAAAGCGTTTACAGAGCCAACCTAAAATACCCGCGGAAATTATGTATTACGACATGTTTCCATTAAATCTGAATGATATCACTTCAAAATCCCTAGAATTCTGATAATTTGAATATCAAACCCGAAAACAACGTGCGGCACCATTTAATGATATTTATGATTTTCTATTGCGCATTAATAATCATTGATGATAATTATTGATACTCGTACAGTGGATAATTTATAATGGCTTTCTACTACGCAGAAAGGAGCTAATAAACCACGAAAGACAAACAAATCGAAAATGTTTGTAAAGTTCTGACAGTGCAACACTTAAAGTAATAAAGCTGTCCCTTGCTGGAACATTAAGCCCTTTCACGGATATTATGTCCTATTACAATCATAAGATCTTTTCCTTCATCGCGGTTCCCATTATTATCAACTGCTTGTCAATTTAGCCAATGCCAACTAGTCCGATCTGGCTACATCGTTCACCAATTTTCAGAAATAAAGAAATCTCCGTTCCTTTGCTTTCAACTGGTTTCCTAACTTAATATACTCGTATTATACTCCATCTATTTTTCAATAGTAAATCTATCGTGATATAAGCAATCTTTTTCGCTAATGCAGTTCCCTAAACTCTATAACACATGTTCCAAATAATTAAGTATTGTTTGTTTATTTTATCATCACTCGTATTCGCGATTTATACAAGTCCATGGTTCTTCTTTCATTATTTTACTCCAATAAAATTAACAGTTCTCTCTTCTTTCGCCTTGCATCTTTACTCAACTCTTATCCGTCCTTCTAAAAATCTAATTTAGTTGACCAAAGAATCCCACATCAATTATGAAAAACTTAATTCCTGCATAAAATATATTTTTTCTTTCACATAATGATACCAATTGCTTTCCACATGTTTTATAGCACAATACTTTTATCTTTAATATTAGATTTTTCCTCACGCCTTTATTTACTGTAGCAACCATCGCTTGAGCAGCAAGCGTGAAATGATGAATAAATAAAAAAAACTGGCACCGAATAATTACGGGTCATTTTTTTAATTTAAACATCAGTGATACTCTTTAATGGGCAAAGTAACTTAAGCTTAATAAAAGGAAAACATACGGCATATTTAGAAAAAAATATACTAACAGGAGAAAGTAATTCTCGCATTTAAAGAATTCTACTGAACTATCCTACTAAACTATAACTACTAAAAGTAGAGCTAAAGCCGCTTAGGAACAAAACAGCGAACCATTTTGTTATGTGGACCCTAAAAATGTTCATTTGAGTAGCTCTCGAGGATTTCGGGAACCTAATTCAGAGAACGAACACCATTTCACTCCATTCGCTCTCGCCCTCTTTCCAACGATGCCGAAAACAAAATCGCAATTCATACAGCAAAAAGTTTTAGGAAAACTTTACATTTCCTTTCAGCAAATACTTGGTGGATTTTAAGCGCCACACTTAACGAATCCTGCCAGCAGCCTGCCTAATGAATATTTATTATTCTTTCTGGAGAGTCTACAACTCACCCGCACAAATAGCAAATCCTCATGAATATTCAAGACGCCTCAGGCTTTCGACTTCGCGGTCGGACGATAGGGAAATTCTATTTATTCCGGAACCGACTCCTGTCCCGCATTATCCCATCATCCTTTGCGGGGACGGAATAATCTCCGATATGATATGATGATCACGCAAGCGACCCAGGACAGAGTGGGGCTCCGAATTACAGACTTTTTCCTAACCGGGAATCGTGAAAGAGAAATTGCATTTCCCGAAAATTCTCAAGCAATCACGTAATCATCTTCATATCATTTTCGAAGATAAAGTGATGGCTGTCAAAATACGCCGCCCAACTGTAGTGATAGCGGTGACAAGGGAGTATGTGGGCGATGCCCCGTCTTATCAGAGTGACGCTTTTAAAACTCTCTTTCACCACAGTAACTTTTTAGAAGGAAAAGTAATAAGGAAAATGGTTGAAGAGGACTCCGTACGTAAAGGGGTGCGCCTAGGAAAATTCCCAGTGAAAGGGACATGAAAAGTCTTCCAGGGCCGGGACTCGAACCAGGATATCTCAATTGCCGGTCGGTTGCTTTGGCCAATTGAGGTAACTTTTGGCACAAGCTCATCCGACTGAAGTTACCAATCGGCAACCGGGAAATACGGATTCGATCCCCGTTCCTGTCATGCCCGTTACTTGTAGGGAAAATTTACTATTTATTGTTGCGTATAAGCCGACCTTCAAATACAAAATTTATAGGAAAAAAACCTTAAGTCTATCTATACACGGGAGAGGATTATTACGAACCACCCTTTTACAACTAATATACTACATCACGTGCTTTTGAGTCTAGATCGTCGGGATGAAAATTCCGATTCCCGATGCCGATTATCTGCAAATACATAGTCGTGATGTCATATTTCTTTACCTACTTCACAGATGTTCACTAATCGAAACAGTAATTTAAAAATGCTAAAATACACTTCATTATTCCGTGAAACTTGAGAATATATTTATTAAAAATCACAAAAGATATAATTAAGATTCGGGAATTAGCTAAGCGGTATTCAATTGCGGAAAAACCTAGAAATGACTTACAAAAAACATGAAATATAAGAAAATATTTGGTACATATTCGGAGGGTTTGACCTTTCCGCAAGATAGGACTTTTCTCGAATGATTATATAATTACGTGGTATATTTTTTACAAGGATATAAAGCTACAGAGCCTCGGATTTGGATAAAATTTGGCATTTCAAAAAGAAAAACCAAATTTGGCATGAAAATAATAACCATAATAGTTACTATCCCTCTAGATAGATCCCTCGTCTCTAGCGCGAGGATTTTAAAATTTTCAGTAAAAAACACCTTTACGGCGTCTTTGGTTGAATTAGCTTAATAACGGGTCAAACAAACAAAGTAACGACTAAGAAGATGTCAATAAAATACACATTTTCAATAGTTGAAGACAGAAAACACTATGTCCTTATGGAATAACTATGTCTTATGGATAACAGAAAGTGGTCTAATGAAAAATATGAGTATGTGAAACCGGTCACTAATAAAAGGATTTCCTGTGGAAGACGGACTTCTTTACATTACACCATTATGGAGTTCCATTCAGTAACGGCTGAATGCATTGATTATAAATTTTCAATACTATTTAAAAACTACAAATAGTTGAAAATTGTTCTTCTGAAAATCAGATAGGAGGAAATTGAGAAAAAACCAATATAACATGAAAAAATATCCACAAATCATTGAGGAAAGCTTATTTTACTTGAGTGAAAGCGGAGGAAACATCAATAAATAAGTAACAGTCTCCCAAACTATTTAAACGCCTGAAATTTATACTCATTTATCCCTTATTCTGACAGTTATTTCTGTAATATGGGCATATTTTAAAAAAAGTATTTTAATAGAATTTAATTATATAAAGTTGCACATGTTAATAGCATATTTATAGAAGGATTTAGTATTCTATGTCTGAAACGAAAAATACTACTGTAACAGGTTCGACGCCGGATTAACTGAAACCAGGACTCAACCGAAATCTGGTTTCTTCATGGAATCGCAGAGAAAACTGGAGCGAAATAAATTACAATCCGATGCCCAGCTTCAAAGGCGTTATTTCCTAAACGTTCTGGACGGCCTGCGTGCTACGGAAAAAAAATCCCGCACTGAAAGCGAAATGCAGACATGGGTACCTGTGTCTGCAAGCTATTTCTTTTTGCGGCAACTCCTAGGTTCATAGAGCGATATTCTTGAGTTCCTGACCTATCTTTCTCGGAAACAGAGATTTGGAGAGCGAAAATTCCCGAGAGAGGGTGGAAAGGGAGACCCAGAGAGAGATAGATTTCACCTCTCCTCTAACGCCTCTTTATTTTCTTCTGGGGAATCCGCCAAGTGGCCCGGTTTTTAACCAAGAAGGTTTGATCGTCCCGAAACACAACCGCATTGCAGCTCGACTGCGATGCAGCCCTCGGGGAGGTAATCCAAATGGGAAGAAGATTGGCAAGGAAATCTGGTCAATTGTACAGCGCATCGAAGAGGGAAAAAACGTCGTATCGTTGTCCGCCCTCATTCCAATACACAAGTCGCGGGACTCCGAAGGAAAAGGAATACATGCCGCATATTTTTGTAGCGGGACGTTTCGTAAGAAAAATAAGAAGAATAAATAGCAGAGCGCCTTCCCGAAGGAGAACTTCGATCCTTTTCAACCGATGTATTTTTTGGTTAGTTTTAATTTTTTTCTCGTGGAAGTCTGGGATTCCGGAAGATGAGAGGAACCTAAATCACTGAGAGATACAAATTTCTCCTCCGTTCGCGGGAATTCGATATGCGATGGCTTCCAACGGAAACGCTATTCCGGAGGCAATTTTCGCTTCACTGAAAATTTTCCGGACAATTTCTCCAATAGCATGATTTCTCTTCAGGGCTTTGCACTCGGAATAGTATCGTCAAGATCAGCGGGGTTAACACGATTCGAAATATATTTAACTGTACTCCACATTTTAATTGCAGAGATAAAAAAATGAACGCAAAAGTTAGTTTTAGAAATACCTCTATCACAAAAATAAAATAGAGGGCTTACCAATAAATATTAATTTATAGTCCGATTAAAGGAATAAAAGCGACTGGAAAAAAGGTGCCAAATTATATTTTGAAAATAAAGGATGAATGAAAATATTACCATTGAAAATTGAAAAAACGGAACATTCATCGTTCTCAAGTAGCCAAGAAAATAGGGAGTAAACCATGTCTAGATATTATACTTTAGTACAACGATCATTATAGTGCATGTACGGGAAATTTTCTTCATCCAGAAAGACTATCCCGGGAGAACGGGACGAAGTAATATGAGACACAGTCCTGTATAATATATCTGGCAACCCTAATTAGAAGCTTTTCTTTGAATGTGCGTAAATATATTCTCATACATTATTTTTTTGTTACTTTATGTAATATATACTATATTACATAAAGTAACACAAAAACATACATTTACTATATTTATAGAATAAGCACACAGATAATGAGTATATCATGTATTAATAGTGTAAATATAGTAGGCCACCATCAATACAGCCAAACCGCGGTATAGTTATATTATTAACAATAAATCACACAAATACGTCGTAGATTTTTAGATATTTGCGCCATTTATCCTCAGGAATTGAAATTTCCTTCTTCATTGGACGGATCACCCAAGCGGTAGCAATTTAAAAAGAAAAAATAATGTTTCTGACCATACAACAAAGCTTATTTACTGCCAAATTTCAGCCGATAAGAGAATAGAGAGCAATAAAATTGTTTGACATATAGCGCAATACAATTCCGTGGCTTTCGGGAGAAAGAAAAAAAATCGAAATGAATACATCAGGCAGCCATAAATCTCGGACACGAATGAAAAATGATATAAACACTAAATCCCGAAAATGATTTCGGAACACCCTCTGGGCAACCAAATTCAGCCTCGATTTTAATATCATCATAATCATTCTTAACTGATAACAACTGGCGTTTCAGCCAGCAAAGAAAATAATCCCCAAAGTTATATTTAGAAAATACCATTAACGACTCTCCGCGGTTTTTTATCAGATAAATTAAAAAGAGGCATTCTTTATGTCCAATGAATTTGCATTTGGGTTACAAAGATGTTGGAAAGGAAATAACATCTTACGGAAAAGCCGTGCGGCTGAATCCCAAGGATAGAACAGAATGCCTACCCTGAAAGTGGGAGACCTAGGTTCGAGTCCCAGCCAGTCGCTTTTTTTACACCTCTTTATTCTTGAGCTACAGAGAGTTATTAACTAAATTACCAGTATTATTAATTATTCAAGGGTGAAATAAGAGAGCAAAGTGTATAAACGTGTGTAGTTCTGCAGACCTAAATACTGACAATGAAAAGATCGTGACGACAGTTAAAAAGGTTATAATTTTGTGGAATCTAATTCTTTCAGAGAATGCTCGAGGTGCGAATAATTAACAAAAGATGTAACAATGCCCGAACGATTACATTTTCTGCAATAGTAGAAAACGAAGTATGAGAATTAGACTTTAAATTTCAGTAGGTAGGATTCTATAAAAGACAAAAGGAGAAAGAAAATGAAGATTAAAGCTATAATGGATATAGATAGCTTGTTTCGAGTCTATACAATAAAATTTAATTTAACTTACACGATTTTAGGTAAGAGTGCACCCTTAAAAAATGGATTTCCCGAGAAAATTTTGTAAGTGCAGGTAAGTAAGAAGAAGACACATTAAATTCCATTCAAACGATACTTAGCACTCAATAAAAATAGTTTAGAAATACATATACAATTAAATTTTGTAAGTTTTCTGAAATCATATTTCCAGTTAATATTCCAACGCTTGAGAAGTTGGGAAAAGCTTAAGAATGGCCGTTGCATGAACGCGTTTTATGACATACCACAAAATCTCGAATCACGATAGATCGATAATGTCGATATATTTTACGGCTACCGAATCGATCCATCTTAAGCAAACATTTTTTACAAATTATATAAGCGGAAGCACGAAATGCGGGAGCAACGCAACCACCGAGAGATCAAATTTAACGCCGCGTTTAGAGGCGAAAAGAGGTGCGAACGAGGTTCTGTCAAAGTCACTCAGCTCGAGCAAACAAATCGAAGCAGTGGATCTAATAAAAGGAAATTCTCCGAATCTCAAGCGGCGGGAATAGAAAGAGACGTCGACTACGAGACGGGGAGAAGAGGAAAAAAGCAGCGATGCGAGTTGGACAGGTTGGGAAGGCGGCGATCACCCTTTGACCCCGCACTGAGGGGCCACGGATCTCTTGTTACGCTTACTCCATTTCACACGCACGGATGCCATGAGAAGGATCTTGAGAGCGGTCCAACGAGAGGAAGAAGAATGGTGAGGGGACGCAGGTGCGGACAAGGGAGCCGGGGGCGTAATTAGTTGGGTCGCAGATTGCTTTGCGAGTCGATTTTTCATCGAGTTGGCATCCGAAGTCTATTCTCCATGATCAACGCCACGTGGGGAAGGCGATAAATGGAGCGATCGAAAGTAAACAGATCGGTTGGGAGGAGGGTAGGCTATAAGATATTCCCTCAGACAACTGGAAGATTTGGGTTGATGCCAAATATACTGAATAACTTGGAGATGTTGAAACAGACCGCATTCCCGAAGAAATTGTTTCGTTAACGTAATAATAAAATTAGACAAACTTACAGGGATCCTAAGCCAATGAGAGCGAAAAGACAAATGCAAAAAAATATATGCTTACGAAATAAAGGAAAAATGATAAATAGGGTAAAAATAATAAAAATGATACATAAGGTAATATATGATGCAATCTACACACTTAAAACATTATAAACGAGAATATAGTTTAAAAAAATACAATTATATGCTACGAATTAATCCTGCGCAGTCGAGAAATATATTTTTTTCATTTTGAAGGATAAACTGTATTCGAATTTCACATTTCCGCTGGTACGGTACTGAAGGAGTTTGAAGTAAATATCCGAAAGATATTCATAAAAGAGCATGAGAAACTGAATGAAAAAATAAAGATCATAACTGATGGGTATGACGAGAACAACATTTTTGTGCCACGAATTTATTGGAGTTACCCAGAAAACTAAATAAATAAAATTTAAGTCGCAAACAATGAATGTGAGTAAAATGCCGCCGTAAAAGCTAAAGAAAAACTCCAAACAGTTTTCGACATCATTAGCAGGCAGTTATGAAATACGAGTGTCTGACGAATTGAACCATTCGGATTCTCTTTTCAATTGCCCTTTCTTGAGGTATAGAGCATCTGGTAGTTCTAAATTGTCAAAAGGAGAAATATAAACTGGCCATAAACGTCGATACTTGTTGTTAGACAAAATTACACTAATTGTAGACGATTATTTATTTGGTCACGATGTTAACACATTATTTTTGCATATAATAAAATAGACTTATTGGATTTCATTTCATTCAAGGATTGAGCCGACTGAAATTCAATTGAGATAACATATTTTTCCCCTACCACCTCATTTTGCACCCTACCATGAATATCTTTTCACGAAATACATAAGAATTGTAAAAAATGATACCGCATTCTAGATAACAGGAGTAAACTGCAACTGTTCGATTCTAGATTTTTTATTTCCACAACATTTAGCGACTATTCACTTTACAATGAAAGAAAAAAGGTTATCATCAACCATACAGAAGGAAAAAATGATGTTACGTTGAGAAAATCCAACCATTATTTCTGATCATCGCTGTAGAGAGACTGTTGAAGACGTGAGCCAAGTTTTACTTTAATAGAATCCCCATTACAAAAAAAATTACTTAGTATAGAGTCTAAAAATTTATTTTCATTTAGAGCAATAAAAGAAAAGACAATACAAGCAAAACATTAATCGGGAAACGCGATTCATAAGGATAGAAAAAAATCAATCCTAAAAATTTCGCGTTTCGCCCATTTATCAGCCACTCCCTCGTGTCGAATTAAATGTTCACTTTTCCAGCATGAACCCAATACAATAACCAAGTAAATTTACAAAAATACTTTCCCTTTTATGATAGAATTTCCGAGCGGATATCGAATGAATTAGAAACCGGATTGCCCATCAACTTTGACTGATTGATTTTGCGCGAAAAATCTCCTCAAAATAGGAAAAAAATCATTTCCCCGAGAATTCAACAATCAAGCGAGCAAATGTCGCGAGACTTTTTATTTATTTTCGGAAAAGGTGAATCTGCCGCAAATTTAAGAAAAATCCTCACCTATAAAACATAAACCATCAGCTGCGGATGACAAAGCCGCGCGGAAAAAATGCTATAATGGTTGATAGGTAATTAGTGTCCAGAGAAATACGAGGGATCGAACGTATCAATTTCGCTGTAACGTACGGACCAATTCATCCAGATATTCGTTCAAATGGGGATTATGGAATAATGAAAAAATGGAGCCGCATCACTTTTTCTCTCGTGAAAAATGCAAAATTTCAATTCCGAGAGACGAGATTACTACAAAAAACGGGATTTCTGCGGTTGCGAGACTTTAAATTTCAGGTAATGGAAATGAGAGATGAGATCGTATCGAGCAAGGGTCATCAAAGTCAACACCTCAGTCACATTCCACCGAAATCCTTTTTAGCACATATTGCAATCTATTGAACTGGGGACTATATATCTATTATTAAACAGATAATATGATCGAAAACGCTTTCCGAGGATAATCTCCGATATCAAAAATTCACGAGGATTATTATTTGTGTGCCTACTTACCGATCCATTGGATAAAAAACTGACGTAGGATTAGTGTTAGCAGACTGTATTACAAGATTTGCATATTTTTTTCGTTAAAAATCAAACTGGCGATTACGATGGTGTCAGGTATTAAGAGAATGACATTTTCATTTTCTGATCGACTGTCAGCACTTGGTTTAATACCAGCAAAAACGTTTTCCTAATTCATAGAAACCGAGAATACACTTGCTATTTTTAATAATTTGTGATTCCTATCACCCTGGTTGCGACTGATATTGACACATTAACTTTTTCTAAGGAAAATATTAAGTAGTAACACAAAAACCGACTTTAATAAGAAATTTTTTGGAAATTTAGAACGATGAACTGATGCTACGCATTAGGAAATAATTTCATACTTTCGTGCAATATTCAATAAAGCCGTTGCTATGAAATCATAATAAATGAAGACGTACATTTGAAAGAATGATAAAGGATAAGTGATCAATGAATATTTCAGAAAGGGTAAAAAAGTTCACATCGGGTTAAGCATAGGGAACCATACTTATAATTAAAATCAATCATTTATCTTCATAATTCGATCTTAAGGATGCTACAACACAGTAACTCATCAACAAGACACACCTTTGATGAATATCTCCTGCTTTAAGAGGTTAGAAACGAGGAGAGTCCCGAGAAATGGTTTTACGAATTCCAATTTTCAGACAAATTGTTTTAATACACACGGAAATTGCAAGCGATGAAAGATGTTTAAAATAAAATCAACTGATGTCCACTGAGAAATAATTCTGGTTTATCAAAAAACAATTTTTAATATATGACAGTAGGAAATTTTAGTATATGAAAATCTACCAAGGATATTTTAATAGGCACAAGTTCAAGACCAGAATTATCTCTAAAAAAATACGAAAGAAAAGTCATTCAAAACGCGCTCCGTAAGAAATGCACGGTAAGATCGGTTTATCGCCCAAAACGCTTATTCCCTCACAAGAATTATTCGGAAATATCTCAAGCATGAGTTCGAGGAGATTAGAAAGGATCTATTAAGGAATCTTATCTTTAAGAATCGTTAATAATTATCACCATTATTTACGAGGCTCCCTTAGTTAAAGGTTAAAATTTTTGAAAGAACAACTTCTGTTTACCTAAATATTAATTTCGGAAACAATTTCATTTCCTCCCACAAAACAACCGCAAACCACTCCCCATTTGCCACGGTGACGGAGTGGTTAACGTACATGTACTAGCGCTCCACCACCAAGATCCCGGAGCTCGAGACGAATTTTCCCGGTAAGGGAATGATTGCTTGTGTTCGTAATTAATTACTAACATGCAAGTAATTGGACACTTCCTGTTTCCATTAACACGTTCTCTGCGGATCACTCCATCGTTTGTGTGATAAATACACTGGAAATGGAGATATCCGCAGAGAACGTGCTAAAGAAATAATAATATCGGATAGTTCGGCAATTAATTGATGAGTAAAGTTAAAAATCACACGATCGCTGCGAGAACCACTGAAAATATAAAAATCATTTCACACCTTGTCTGTGGATCAGCAAGACTGGCAAAGATGAGGCATCGAAATAGGTACACAGAATAGAATAAAGGTAGAATACCGATATCTAGATAAGGGGATATTTACATCGGTTCTTTTCGAATTACTCCCGGATTTGGGTTAATTCACTTCGAGAAAACAGCGAATACAAAAGACCGAATCCATCAACTAGACGGCAGCGGGAGAAAATTCTTTGAATGGGAAAGAATGGCAAGAAAAACCTCTAGGTCGTATTTTCCACCCCAATGAATAAGAAGCCGAAAGAAAACAAGCTTAAAGATGAAGATGTCGAGTGAAGCCATTCTCGAATAAAAAGGAGGGCGTTGAGAAATGAGGATGTCTCATAAAACGACTAATTGCCGACGTTGTCAACGAAAGGCGACTGTTTCCCGTTTGTGAGCGACAGAATGGCAACGAAAAGATCACTTTCCATCACTGCGGGAGTCACTCCAAAGGACATTCAAGAGAATTGTTTTTTGGGCACAACCTTACAACATCCTCTTTCATGTTATTCTTCAAAAAATACGCACTGCCGTGATGGCTTTTCTCCCTTAAAACTACACAAATGAATAAACTTTACTGTATCAGGCGAGATGCTGTGGATTTCTGGGTGGATGCTTTTATTATTTTAATATAAAAGAATGTTTCCATGGATGAGTTCCTTGTGTAACAATAAAGTTTAATTATATTAAATGTTCGACTTGTATAAGCTGAAGAATCAAAACTCCCTTGATATCCAATAAATATTCGATGTTTTAGAATTGAGCCAATGGATAAAAAGATCGGATTGCATAACGACAGCAACCCTCCCGATACCCCAGACTTTAGAGATGGAGAGACAACGGTCTCGGGGCCACACGCGGCCTCCTCCAACAAAATACATTTTGTTTTACATCATTTCGTCTCTTATCGCGAGAAATAAAAGTAAAAAGGAAATTATTTGCCAACGGTATATTAAAGTATGACTTCGTTTCCCAACGGAAAAAAACCGGGAATAAAATGTTCCACAGAAAAAAGTTTCGCTTCATTGCCCTTTTGTTATTATATTGTTTACGATATCAATTAATACTTTCACGGAATAATACACGAGAGGTGCAAGAAGAAATTTCGCTGAAATAGGCAGCTACCCTCTTGTAGCTTTCGCTAAAGATGCACAGAAACTATATTCTGAGTCACGATTTCTTGCAGGGTAAGTAATAGTAAAAGAGGGTTATACAAGTATGAAAATAAAATAATATAAATAGTGGTTTAGTGATAATCGAAATTACAGCTTCCGATTTCCAGATAAGGAATTGCTAAAAATTTCACTTTAAAAAAACGCGAAATCTTTCCTACGCCAGAATAAAGTCCAAAAAGATGAAAAATGTTGCTAGGTGTGTGCAGCCGTCGTTTACAGAAGCATTTCTTAATCGGTGATCCACGACACACTACTATGGCGTGCACTACACTACACTCTTATCGTGTACCGTGATACTCCACAGTAATTCATCGCATTTGCTTTATTTTAGCAAATATTTAGTCGAAACACCCCGTGACTTAAATACTAAAATACCGTGTCTTAAAATTCTAAAATATTTCATCCGATACTTCTTCAATGTGAATTTACACTGTAGCTGACGGTCACATTGCATACGGCTGTGAGTTATTCCTCAGTGTAGCATTGAATAAAAACAGGCTGGAAAGCAAAAGTTTACAGAACTCTACTTCTCAAGCGATTTTATAATGGTGAAATAAAAGAGGTATTTTCGTGTCTAAACATTTAACTGTTATTAAAGAACGATGTAAACGTAAATTAGCGAACTTAATTCCACATGCAAACAGTTCGTATATGTTAAAAAACATCGACCTTCGCAGAAGTCGACTTCTGAATGTACACTTGTTAGCGAGAGAAGACTGACAAATAAATGGTGAGACAAAAGGGAGGAAGAGGCTGAAAATACGGGAGGGAGCGTAAGGAGTCTACGAAGGATGAGGAAGAGGCAACTTTATGTCGTGGAAAGCAGTGAGAGGGATGGAGGGGTCAAGAGGTTAAAAGCCATTTCCTCCCACAAGAGCGCCGTGACATTGGCGACCTCCGCACGCTGCCTCTGAGACTTCTACGGACCACACTGCAGACCGCGTGCCACGTTGCCGTACTGTAAAACACCCCTCAGCTATTTCACCGCCATTGATAGCGTCTATATGGCGGGACATTGAGCTTCAAAGGGGAATTATATTTTTCTGAGAGGTTGTTCGTGATGCCGAAAATGACCAAAGGACTCGAGTCGAGTCACAGGAAGGAGTCGGGCTCGTTTTTGACGAAACGCTAAAAATTGACAACATGGCCGGAAAGAGTTGCATTGCTACGTAACCATCTGCCAACCCAATCAAATTTTCAGACTGATGTAGTGCCGCCTAAATGGCTAAAAGGGAGCAAACATATCGCATCTTCAGCGAAAGAGGAGCCTCCGGATGCAAGGACGAATTCCCTTGACTGTGGGAACTGCTTTTCATTAAACGTAAAATATGAACGGCACGCGAGGATAATTTTCTCTATGGGTGAGATAAAACAGATCTGGAGAAAGGGATCATTTTGATGATGAAGAAAAAAAGTTCATTGTTCTATCACGTAGTTATCACTTGAATCTTCGCCATTTTAGGCAAACTATAATGCAGTTCCGGAAAGCTAAAATCAAACTCGTGTAATAGCAAATAATAGCTCATTGCACAAATCATTCAAAACAACCAGTAAAACAAACAGTTTTATTGGGAGTATCTAACAGCGCAGGATACCTTGTTAACAAAATTCCTCAGAATACAATGATTAAACGGCGCACAATCTGAAGACGAATAAGGAACAGGTCTTACACCAGACCTCGAACTGTCGTAAATCATCACATACAGTCGCTTCCACAGTTCACTTCCGTCATTAACCAACAATTTCATAATAAATAAATTTCTTGAAAAAGGAAAAAGTTTTCTAATCGGATGTAGGGAGCCAGGATTTTTATTTTTGGAATTCTTTTAACACGTTAGCGAAGCAAATAATAACCATACTATGAGAAATAAATTTCAGAGAGACTGTGGATGGAACTTGAATATTCGAAATTTGCAACTCTTTCTCCCATTTAGCCCTGAATGCCTACGATTAAATTGATCAGCAACTTACAATTAGATGGCCAAAAGGATTCAATTAAAAGTACATAGATAGATAACAATGAAAATCTTGAAATATACTCATCATTTTGATCAAATGCGATCAGTTACGAAAATAGTTTGTTTTTCATTTACTGCTTTGGAGACGAGTGTCGCTACAACTCGGTACAATGTCTGTATTTACTTTTCCAGGAAAAAAGCTGCCCACCCGGAAGAAGTAAAATAGCAAAAAAGAGAAAGAAGAAATTTTGTTAAAATACCTCACTGAGTAGCTGCGTACAAAAATTCCCGAGGGAATAAATGGAATGTTATTGATGCAAAGCTATGAACTGGTCACTGGTTTAAAAAAATATGAATGAAACTACATCTCTAGCAGCTGAATGCAATGTAACACTTCCATATTTTCCAACGGATATTTAGTTTCATAACCGTATTCAATGAGAAGCTTCACGAATTTGTGGACTATCCAGAGTAACTATAAGGGACTATATGTACAAATAATTAAGATTCTGCAGTCTATAATTCAAACAGCTAGCACGGAATAAGCACATCGATGGATCGGATAGCTTAATGCAGTCTTACCCAACCGGAGTATTTACGGGGAATGTCATTAAGAGTGTCTCATAATGACATAGCTTATCTTACACATCTACTTTTACGTAATATTCTCAATTCTTTATTTACCAGGATTTGATTTTTTATCGTTCAATGGTATTGCAGTATTGAGTAAACATAAAGGTGAACATAAAAAGCAGTTTAAAAATATTTACCGTTTTAACTTTTGTTCTACTCAATATTGAAAATCTTATCGCTACTTTCGAGTAAACGCATACAAATTACTTGGAGTATAGAATGTCTGAAAACTAATAAATATGATAAGAGCTTAACGAAAACAGGGAATCAGCAAAAAGTCGAGAGAAATAAAAGAACCAGAAATAGTAAAAAAATAAGTCAGGAACGCATTTTTTCCATACGCATTAGATTTAATCTCTTATTTTGACCACCTCTGAGGCTTATTTTTCGAAAAGCCATTTGATCAAAAATGAGATGAAATAATTTCACATCGACGCTCCACTGTTAATTCGATTCAACGACTACGAAGATTTCCGCTTCCACAATCATAAAATAATGAGGCGCGAAATTAATTTTTCTTTCCGAATAATTTAATCCGCGCCGTCGATAGCTCATAAAACACTGCCGCTCCGATAACCGGCCGTGACAAATGAGGGGGCTTGGAAAACGGATAAATGCGGACAGTACTCTCATTCTATCACTGCCATCGATTTCTGATATCTAAGGCGAACCCTTTTTAAGTTGCGTTCCGCGCCATCTCTCGTTATTTACGCCCTTTTTCCAATTACCCATTCATCGAATGAATCCGCGATATTTCAATTCCAAATCCGCATCGATCGGGTCCCATTTCCTTCCTCAAACGGGATAATTTGGAAAAACCTTTCGCATTCAAAAGTAGAAACCTTTCTAACCGTAGTATTATCGGCGGCGACAATATTTGACGAGGAGTGTATCCCTATAAAAATCCGCACTGAAAAGCAAACAAAAAAATGGAAGCATCGACTGGAAATGGTCGATAGCATTTTCCGGATAATCTGTCCGGCACTATCTCATAAAATGATAACGGCAACAGCGGGTATAAGCGCCAGAAGTGATTTACGGCGGCATTAAATCCGCGGCATCGGAAGTTTTCCGAAAGAGGGTTCTTCAGGATATAGGCGGACGAGCGATTTGATATATTCAGAACCATTCCCAGCCCCTGGCTGACCGCTTTTTCAATACTAAGTAGAGGATGAATAAATCATGAGCTGTTAAACAACTAGCCGGCGATGTATCTCGGATATGTTCGATCTATTTCGGCTTTAAGGTGAGAACCAAAAGGGGGAAAGGCATTCTTAGGCATTTACTTCCATTTTCATACATCTATTCATAAAAATTCAATTGAAAAATAATTAATGCGTGTTTTACATGGTGTTTACCTTGAAAAGAGATATTTTAACGCCGGTGAAATATGGATGTCTGCTGCCAAAAATACGAAACAACCGTAGAGCACTGCTTCATGACGGGAGGGGCACGAACCCCTGGAGTGCGTGGATCTTTTACAGAGGGTACAAGATATTTTTATGGAAATGCATCGTTTATTACACATCAATGGGAAAATTGAGGATAAAATACAGACCACTCGTTACTAAGATATTTACTTTCATTTAATAAAACCGAAACGTACATATTACAAGGATTAAGGAAAAGGTGTTAACTTTGCACGGTGAAGCCGCGCGGGTTAATCCCAAGGATTAACAAGTGTGAAAAATAGCGACATGACTGGGACTCGAACTCAGGTCTCCCACTTTCCTGGCCTTGCTCACAAAAGCATTCCCTAAGCAGTGTGGAAGAGACGCGGCATGGTAGTTCAGTGGTTAGAATACCTACCCGGAAAGGGAAAGTATACATTATGTGTATCCCGATCCATGAACACGTCTGAATCACAGTCACAAGCAGAGATGTCATAAATTTATAATTATATAATATAAAATGTTTAACTAATGATCTAGATGAGTATAAGTTGTCAAGCTCGCTTTATTTTATTACAAACGACAAGGAATCTCAAACATAGCTGAATTAATTTGACTTTTTGTTAGTACAATGTTGAGAGTTCAATTTTGACGCTGTTTACTGACTAAAACCTTTCAGATGAAAATGAAAAATCCATCAGGTGGGCATATATATAGAAATTTTTTAATCGGTAGAAGAAAACAAGTTAACGCCACCCCATTATATGTAGCAAAAAAAGGTTCCTAGTTTACTTTTTTAATTAGGATTTATTACTAAATTTCCCCATGAGGCTACATGCAAAAATTATCAAATACTACTCATGGAGTATTTCATCGATGAACCTTTTTCTTCGATATTTACGCTCTAAATAAACGGTTGAAAAACAGCACAGTCAAGTTTGCTATTTACCTCTTGGCTGAGGCGACTGTATAATAAACCATCCCTTTTTATGATGACATCTCGATCCACATAAAGGTGGTACTTCTTGTACCCATTAGAGTACCTCTAGTTATGAAGCACGGACTTTTGCATACAAATCAATATTTTTTTTCCGAGCTATAATAAAAAAAATTTGGAACGTAGGAGAAAGCAATTCAAAATCATCGGCGAAGGAAAAGAAATAAAACCAGATTTAAAGAGAGGAAGCGAAACGTAAAGAATCCACAAAAGCAACGATTATTGAGGCTTCGCCACAGTTCGCTTAGTGTACATCTATTTCTCCAGCTTTGGCTTACACGACAAGGACTTATAGCGCAAACAAAAACATCCTCGATCGGTTTAGCGGGCGTGAAGAAAAGGCAGACTCCCTTGCATGAGGTGGAAATTTACATGGCTTCCGCTCAACTTGGAAAAAATATCAGTTTCCTCATGCAGAAAGGAGAGAATATAAAACAGAGAACTCTTGAGAAACAAGTTTGAAAGATGATAAAATCGGTTTACGACGCCGAAGAAGCGATTGAAGGTGATGTCGGATGATCGCTTCTGGTTCGCTTAAGTCTATTCATTCTCATAATGTAAATGATATAGCTACCGTCGTAAAATGACCGAAAGATGATATAATGGCTCTTTTAGAGATTGGAGGTGGTGTGCCCTTAAGCAGTTTCTAGCTTACGCCCAGCACTAATGGACAATAAGCGGCCAAACAGCGGATGATTTTAAGACTTTGTTCGGCAAATTGCTAAACACTAATTGTTGGTCTTTCCGATGACTTTCGCGAGAAAAAATTAAAAACATATACAAAACCCGTAATCACATTGGTTGTAAAATATACATTTTGGTTGAATAAATACGGAATAATCATCAGAATGCAAAAAATACGAACAAAAAGAAACTTCGCAAATTTCCACACTGAAGGATTTATTTTCCGACCGGTTTCGGTACACAGGCCATCATCAGGTTCAAGTAACATAAAAAGCAACAAAAAGGAAATCCTACAGTGTGGAAATTTACCAAGTTTCTTATTGTTCGTATTTTAGAATGTCTTTCCACGAAGTACGGCCTAATACAATAGAAAATTAGAATTCAAATACTACGGGTCACCTATGGCCAAGTCAATACCTTGAGCTCCTATAAACTATAATATCTGCATCTACATCTACATAAGTACATGTACCCTGCGAGCCGCCTTTCGGCGTGTGGCAGTGGGTGCAAGCACCATGACTCTACTTCACTAATCGATTGGTTTCGCGTATCGTTCGAGGAAAAAATGAGTTTTTGAAACAACTTGCTCTAGCATCTATTTCTCTAATTTTCCTCGCAGTATCAGAACGGCCTATATAACATGGGGGACGCATTATGTCAGCTGCATCATCTGTGAACGTGCTTTCTCTAAATTTATTGAGTAGATTTATCCTTTGTTTAAGTCTTCTATCTTCTAAAGATTCCCATGCCGCGTCCTGAAGCATTTGCGTAACACTTACTGACTTAAAATGGAGTTTTTTAACGTTAATCATTACCACAAAGTCATTCCTGACTCTGTGTCACTTATTGACTTGTTGTAACAATTCTTTACAAAACGTATAGCCTTTCGCTGTACCTTTCCTAATTCCCGAATACAACATTTTTCTGCAGAGTCCCATACACTACACGCATATCCCAGGTGAGGCCTGACCAACGCGACGTCCTTTTTCTTCGCTTCTATCGACAATTCTCTTCACGAATCCGAGTTTTTTAAGCGCTCGACCACATATATTACGGATGTGGGTACCCCAGGTTAAGTTATTGGTAAGGGTTACTCCAAGGTATTTCACCGTTTCTACTGTTGATAAAGTTTGCTACTGTTATTTAAGTACAGCTACTGCTACTGTTGATAAAGTTTGTTTGTAAATATCTATCGCTGCGTTGGTTTACATTGATAACGAAAGGTCAGCCATCTATCACTCTGTATTCCTTACCTTCCGCAATCTTTTGAGAATTGCGAAAAAGTAAACACAAGCTTGATTTGAAGAATGGTATCGATTGTGAAGATGATGGCGAACGAAAATAAGGAATACTGGATAAATTTAGGCCTATTTCATCGAAGGTCGTACTTTGAAGTGGTAAATATTGTTTTGCTAAATTGTTACTTTTTATCAAATAAAAATATTCAAATAATTTCACTTACTGATGGTATAACCACACATACTGAAGCAATTANGGCGATAACGACAGTGAAATCGGAGGTGACACAGAATTTCAAAGTCACAAAAGAATTCATTCCCGATGTGTATCTAATACACTCACGTCCTAATTTAAGTCATCTGTTTCGTGCTGATAGAATCTGACCTACAAAAACTCGCCGATTTCTGATTTACTTTCGAAACTTCACATCTTCTTTATCCCGCACTAAAATCCGTGAGATTCTGCTGGCTGTATCTGCTACCTTAGAATCTCTGAATCCAATGTTACCAATGATTCTTTTGTGAATTTATTGAAGACTATGATAAAATACTGCTCTCATGGTACAAATTATTTCTCGGATGAACAGTTCCGTTCCGAACACTACCAAAGCTACTACTATTTGTCGCCAAATGTTTTTCTGCTAAAATTTCCCTCTTCACAACGCTATCATTACCTAAGGTTTTCTTAAGATGAATATCATTTTTTTGTGCTACATACTTATCTCCTCTTCTCCAGGCGCAAAATTGGAGTTTCGATCGAATATATTTATCAAGAGAATGTATTTTAGTCCATCAGTGAGCGATTTTATACACCTACACGAAAATCTGAATGCGATGGAAATAAATATGATGAAAAAAATGTCATGAATCGACTCGAGCCCTGGCCTTCTGCAAGGGATGCCGATAGCATTCTAACCATTACACCAACTCATTATACAATGGCCTTAACAGGCTGAAAATTTCGAAAAGAAAATTAATTATTACCGAAAAACTAAGGCTTATTTAGACGAAAATACCCGTTTATTTCTTGTTTAATTTAATCTCATCATGATAAAAATATAAAAACTCAAACTGAAAAATGGTGTCCATATATCAAGTACGTAGCAAGATGCTATTTAAGCTTTCATTTAATATTCCAATTAAGCCCAAATAAGAATCAGTTCGTTTATGTTTGCTCAGGTTCCCGAGCCAAATTATTCTAAATCACCGAGCTTTAGGAATGAACTCCAACGATCACACAAATTACTACTTACAGATTGATGAGTAGAAACATTAAAGCTAAATTTACACCATGCTATCCGCACATCCGTGCGTCGCAGCGTGTAACAATTCCTTCCAAAACTGTCACTCGAAACTCCCAACTCACCTGAAAAGAAGAAACAATAACTTAGTGCAAGATCAAAACGGAAGTAAACAAGGCGAAAAATCACTAAGACAAAATCACATCTCTCGGTATAATCAAACAAACATTGAATCTACTGCATTTACAATTCAGTACAGTCCACTGCACTTGGAAAACATAGTAATGGATGATGAACGAAAAGACTTTAGAGAATTTGTTATTCATTTAAAACAAGCAAAAAGACGGAGATGGCGTGACATATTGTTATTTTCCGCTGGCTTTGAGCATTCATTAATCCCAGAATATTCCATTATAATGTTATAACATCTTTTGTTTATCATCGTGACGCAGTTTTTTGACGGACGCCGTCTCTCCGATGGAAATAATAAAACGTAGCTAGACATAAAACGAAAATGTTAGCATAGTATGGACTCATTAATTAACTAATGCTACCTTTACTGTTGACTAGAATAGTGAAGCCGAGCGGAGCCTCTTTGATGGAAAAGAGAAAAGCGCGCGGACGTGAAAAGGTCAAATTGAACCTCATTAAAACGCAAATTAATTTCTAAAAGTAAGCAGAGTCACACACGACATTGCGCAGAATGAAAGCCAAACGAACGGAAACCACAATAAATGAAAGGGTCCGATCGGTCAACAAAAATTGCACACGACAATCATCTCTTACATTTAGTTACATTTTGATGCTCGGGCGAGCGAACGCCGCTTTAGGGGAGGGGAAATATAAATGATTTGGGTTGCAAGATGAGGCTTCCAATCTACGTCATATGAGCTCAATTGAAAATAGCCGCATAGTTTGAAGGATTAAAGGCTGCATTATAGGAGGAATTATCACGGCTAAAAGAGTGGTATGGAATCCAATTTGCTCGCACGACACCAAATCGATTAATACTCAGGAGCTTAATCGCGATGACAAAATAAAATAAAATGGAGATACATGGAAATAAGAGAGCGTGAGGACGTAAAGGCTGAGGAGAATCGTGTCAAATGACTCACGAATTGAGTTGAGCAGTTGAAATCCGGGTTACGAACACCGTCTATTTCTTTTACGGTTAACTCACCTCCTCTCATTCGGATTCGTCTTTTTGCTCACAATCGAAAATAATGTGCTTTTTCAATTTCAAGTAATCTAAAATATCGCTCTAAGAGTGAAGGAAGTTATTATGGAAATTGAATTATTCGAAAGAAAACTCTAAATAAAAACTCAAAGTATACATCTATACAATTCTCAATAGAAAACATAAAATACTTGAGTTTCCCTTAAATACATACTTTTTGCAATGAATAAAGTAAAACCGAATTTTGATTCCAAAATTGTTAAAAGTGAGAATTTGGGAAGCACCTCACTCCCTTGTTCATGTATCCCTTAGTGTTCTTTCGAGCCATATCTGCTACTCTTGGAGGTAAATACTTTGACCTTTGGCGAGCGAGAAAAATTATCCGCAGTTGCAGTCCTTATATTAATTTTTTGGAATGGGCTACAGATTTGACACATTTTTAAAAATGTAATCAGGCAGCAATAATAAATTAATTTATAATGATAATGGAATTNCTGCTACTCTTGGAGGTAAATACTTTGACCTTTGGCGAGCGAGAAAAATTATCCGCAGTTGCAGTCCTTATATTAATTTTTTGGAATGGGCTACAAATTTGACACATTTTTAAAAATGTAATCAGGCAGCAATAATAAATTAATTTATAATGATAATGGAATTGGTTTAATTAATCAGAAAAATCGCAATCATAGACATAGCTTCTAGCCGCTTGCGAGTCGCGATTTGACCACTTCTGAGAAAAGTAAACGCAAATCCATTGATTTATTTTCATTATAGATTTAGAAAGGAAAAAAGTCTCCACTCACAGCTTTTATAGAGCTCAGAAAACCCTCATATTTAGTCACCAAAAACATTCACTGTGGGGAACCGATCCGCGGCGATAACGACAGTGAAATCGGAGGTGACGCGGAATTTTAAAGTCACAAAAGAATTCATTCTGAGAAAGGTAAACGCAAATCCATTGATTTATTTTCATTGTAGATTTAGAAAGGAAAAAAGTCTCCACTTACAGCTTTTATAAGACTCAGAAAACCCTCATATTTATTCACCAAAAACATTCACTTAGGGGAACCGATCCGCGGCGATAACGACAGTGAAATCGGAGGTGACACAGAATTTCAAAGTCACAAAAGAATTCATTCCCGATGTGTATCTAATACACTCACGTCCTAATTTAAGTCATCTGTTTCGTGCTGATAGAATCTGACCTACAAAAACTCGCCGATTTCTGATTTACTTTCGAAACTTCACATCTTCTTTATCCCGCACTAAAATCCGTGAGATTCTGCTGGCTGTATCTGCTACCTTAGAATCTCTGAATCCAATGTTACCAATGATTCTTTTGTGAATTTATTGAAGACTATGATAAAATACTGCTCTCATAGTACAAATTATTTCTCGGATGAACAGTTCCGTTCCGAACACTACCAAAGCTACTACTATTTGTCGCCAAATGTTTTTCTGCTAAAATTTCCCTCTTCACAACGCTATCATTACCTAAGGTTTTCTTAAGATGAATATCATTTTTTTGTGCTACATACTTATCTCCTCTTCTCCAGGCGCAAAATTGGAGTTTCGATCGAATATATTTATCAAGAGAATGTATTTTAGTCCATCAGTGAGCGATTTTATACACCTACACGAAAATCTGAATGCGATGGAAATAAATATGATGAAAAAATGTCATGAATCGACTCGAGCCCTGGCCTTCTGCAAGGGATGCCGATAGCATTCTAACCATTACACCAACTCATTATACAATGGCCTTAACAGGCTGAAAATTTCGAAAAGAAAATTAATTATTACCGAAAAACTAAGGCTTATTTAGACGAAAATACCCGTTTATTTCTTGTTTAATTTAATCTCATCATGATAAAAATATATTCGTTCAAATTGGCGGAGCAACTCTCCTGCTCGCTCCTTATTAGACCAGGGGCAAATTTAAGCTGTCAGGGGCCCTAAGCGCAAAAATTAGATAGAGGCCCATACGGGGAATTATCAGAAAATATTCGATTTTTTATAAGATATATAAATATATCCCATAGAAATTTCAGTCGCTTCACTACGGCAAGAATAAACAAACAAGAAATGCAATACTTTATTTCTATTTTTATTTTATTACGCTCAGTAGTAGTTTTTCCTTCAAAGAGCATATTCAAAGCATAGTAGGTAAGGTGAATAGGTTGCAAAGTTTAGCCAGTAGAATTCTGAGGGGCTGCTAATCGAGTGTAAAAGAAATAGCGTACTTTTCCCTGATTCGTCCTCTCCTTGAGTATTGCTGTGCGATTTGGGATCCTCACGAAGTAGGATTAACATCCCATCTTGAGATGGTTCAACGTAAGGCAGCTAGGTTCGTTAAGGGAGATTTCAGATTTGACAGCAGTGTTTCGGCTATGATAGAATCCCTCGGATGGAACTCGTTTAGTGATAGAAGACTTGAATACCGTAGGAAGCTTTCCGATAAGTTTGTCACTACGGATCTCGGGGAGGAGAAAGTTGATTTTCTCATCCCAGCTAGTAACGCACGCAATCTTCGAAAGAAAACGAAAAAGTGATATAGGGAAATAGTCGCCAAGACGGATAGATATTTTTGGTCATTTTTCCCGCGAAGTATTAGAGAAGCTAATAGCCAGGGTAGTTAGGGATATAGGTGTTTTACACCCCCTGCCACGCGCCATTGGCGGTTTGTAGGGCTTAAATGTAAATGTATAAATTATAATAAATTATGAATAGATTTTTTCACATTAAATAGTGACATAAGCTGTGTAATATCTTCTTTAATCGTATTATGTGAACACTCAACAAACAAAACTCTTTCCTGAAGAAAAAAACCAGACAAATCTGCTACTGAGAATTTATTGGCAGGTGTTAATTGAGGCCCCAGCGTGGATGAGGCCCTCAATAACACCCTAATAATAAATCCGCCCCTGATTTAGACAGAGGTAAGAATTCTCGTCGATGACTCTAAAAAAAGTCGCGCTATGACTTTTTAACACCCGATCCGTGACTTCCTGAAAGTGTATTAGGGTCCGCTACGCTACCTTATCCCTCTCACTCCAGCAGCGCTCGACACTTAGCCCCTCATCTCACCTTCACCTCATTTCCACGCAACCTCTCCCAGCCAAATATCTCATCCGAAAATCTCCGGTATCGATCGTGGAGGGGAAAGAGGCGTGAAGAGGCGTCTGGAAGGGCGACAAGCCGAGCGGGGGCGGACAAAAAGATTTCCTCTCCTTCTTTGTTTCCTCGAAAATGGGGCGATTTTCGGCCGTGAGAAGGGGAAGACAGGCTTATGGACAAATGACTTCTCTCTATCGCCAACTGATTAAGAAACTTCCGAAATGAAGTTGAAATTCCCATCCAAGCGAGAAAATTTATCGAAAATGAAGGGTAGTCGGCACAATGAAACACCGAGAAAGCCAGTACTACTATCACTACGGAATAAATAAATGTATTTTGAGTACGATTCTTTATAATGGCGGAGACCAACGACGTCTGGGTAACTGACAGTCTTGCCATTTTAGCTATTTTCGGCGCTTCTTATGTTTGCCCGACTCCTCCTTCTCTTTGAAATCGTGGTAGATTAGACCTTCTCTCAAAATCTTTCGTCAAACTGGACGATTTATTGGAATTTTAAGAACTTTAATCTACCAAGCATATTTTCCCATCTCGTGAATATACCGTGGTCGAATTGCGGCTCTACAAGTTGGCCGCAGCAAATTTCCGTGCATTTATGGTCTGACATAAATTTACCTACGGAAGAAATAGCGAAGCCTAAGATGAAATCTTTCCTTTCCATCCCTCTTGATATGAAGCGTACCTTCTCTTCATAGCTCAGCACTTCATCATCAACCCACACGCCGAAAGGTGGCTTGTAGGGGATTGATGTAGATGTAGATCAACATATCCAGGAGGAGGATATGTGTTCGATTACATGTCAGTTTAGACCAGGGAATCAAAACGGAACCGAATAGAAAAAATGTTATTTTGCCGGAGTGGAAACAGAACTTGAACTGAAAAAATTTTAATTCTTAAACCCGGTCCAAAACAGAAAACCGTTACTTCTCCAATTTTCGGTTCTTAAAAATACATATTTTATATAAGTGTAATTGAAGGAGTTATCTAAACCGTATTAACGATTTGCAACTAACTAGTTAAACTATTTCATTCTAAAATTTACAGTAATGTGTAAAAGTTAAAAGAAGCAAGAAATGACAAAAGAAACTTTCAGAAGGATATTATAAAGCTCGGAGTGGAAAAAATGGTTCTAACCGGTTCGACTTATGCAGAAGAAGCGAAACCGGAACAGAACCGAAAATCAGTTTACTCGTTGAACCGGAGAGTAAACCGTAATGGAAAATATAACGATTCGATGTCTTTGTTTACACTTATACAACAGTTTCTCTTATGTTTGCCTGGCTCTTTCTTGTCTTTGAAATCGTGGTAGATTAGACCTTCTCACAAAATCTTTCGTCAAATTCGACTTTCGCCTCCATTGCCATTAAACTTTCTTTATTTAATTTAACCACTATTACATGCTTACATCGAAAAATTTAATTTAGTCTCTCTTAAATCATCCAGGGTCTGCATGGTTAATCTTATGAAAAACTAACGGCTTGAATAGAAAAAAAGAAAGAAAAGAAATAATGAAATATTCACAACTAATGCAGATGTTAACAAACAAAATATTTCTTATACCGAGAATAAGATTGCAGAATGAGGTACCTATTATAAGGACTCATTGAAGAAGCCATTATTATCTCTTAATCTGGCAAAATAGCCTAAATTGTAATTAATAACCAATGACGCTAATTAGAAAAACAAAGATTTTAAGGAATTGTACCCAGTACAATTTCTCAATCTAGTTAAACTTTAGTGGCTTCCTAATTGCAGCAATGATTTAGCACCTCACGACGGCGAAGACCGCCTCATCACGCGGAGTAGTTTCCGCCTCGACGAAAAATGGCAGCGAACGAAGATTAATTTAGTTCGCGCCAACTTGCTACGTTTTTGCTCCTTCAGTCGGACCTGGAAGTGACCATTTTAAGGCGCTCCGAGGCTAATATGCTCCCGAGATGCTCATGACACTCGATGAAAAGATAAAACATTACACGCATTTCGTCAACGCCATTTTTTCCGGTAACAAAGTATTAGTGAAAAGCTACGACACCGATTTCTACTTGCATGAGTACTTTACAGGAGGACAATTCACAAGTTTTTTCGTCCAACGCACGCACAACACTTTTCACCCTCTTATACACTTCCTGGAAATTAATTTTACTTATTTAATGTTATTACGTTAAAATGAAAAATATAGGTAATCACAGGCTGGATTTTAAGAAGCAAAAATATTACGAAGGTTATACGATGTATAAGTCAATGCCGATAAAATATTTTTTACCATTTACATAAATATTTCCATTTTAGGCTTATGCCCTCTACTGATTGGGTCGGCTGATGAATCTGGTTTTGACAGTGTTTTCTACGGTCGGATGACTTTCTTATCTTAAATCGGACACCAAAAAATATTCCCTTACCAGAAAAATCCGCTAAGCCTGGATTTGACCTTGGGGTTGGAGCGCGACGGGGTTGAAAGCTAAGCACTCAACCACAACGGCCAGTTTCCTTACTACATATTAGCAAGTATATCGAGCAGGAATCGGCCAGTAGGTAGACATTATCGAGTGGGAAATAAAAATCCCTGCTTTGTATTTACCTAAGGAGGGACACTATAGACCCTCCTAAAGGCAGTACATACTGATCTAATAGCATGATAGTTAAAATGAAACCTTGGAGGAATTGATACAATCATGGTCCATGAAGACCACTCTTACATTTCATTCTTTTATTTACGCACTCAAACAACAATGCCAATACCAGGATACGAACGCGGGACTTCAGTGTTGGTGAACTCATACTCTAATTCCCAGACCACCGATGCCGGTGTATGGCATGATAAAAATTAAATTAAAAAATACATCATCGGCAAATCGGCGAAGATGCCACAAATCTTAGTAATATGTACATTTTTCCCGACAGCTACCCAAATCTAAAGAAAGCCTGAAAGATTAATAACATCCAAAAACTATTGTCAATATTTTCTGTTGGAGATAATTTAGCGGTCACATCAACAAGCTTATTTGAAAATACAGGAGGGATTAAACATCTAAGAGTTGAATTACGAATGAACACTATCTCATACAATGGTACATTTCGGATGTTTGAAATCCTAGTGGTAGTAGTAGTATTGTGAAAAGTGTTTTGACAACTTAGTTAACTTTGCGCATATGGGTTCCAACCGGGAATCGAACCCGGGACTGCTTCCACAAAGGGCGAACGCGCAGTCCACTTGGATACGCTGGAGTCCTTAATGGATCTATCTTTATAATGACCTGCTTGCTTTCCGGCTACATTTCTGCAAAAATTCCGAAAAGAATACTCAATGGAGAAGGAAAACTATAAACCAGATCATTCAAAGGAAAGAAATGAAGGCCATTTTCGGCAATCTTCCATCAAATCAACGACATTGTCGAATGACTAACCACTTAATAGCTAAAATTGCCGTCCGGATAGCCATAGGGGTAACGTGTTCAAGAACAGTGACGGCTGTTTCAGGTTCGATTCCCGCAGGAGCCTTCCGTGCGAAATGACCTTAGCTGTCGAAGCTTACTTTTGAAATTACTACCGTATCTTACTTGATTAAAAATTTATTTTGCACAACACGCTTTCAAGTTAAGACTTGAATTGAAATTTGATTAGGATTTTTTTCAACATAAGAATGTCTCAAAATATCCTTAGACGAGACAAAATATCGTTAATCGCAGGACATGAATCAGTCTAATCACACGCGTTTGATCTGAAACTTAATCAAATAAGGGGATAAAAAACTCTTCTCCTAAGGGTGTAGTCGTAAAGGATTTTTGATGAAAAAGAGCCGAGAAAGGAAAAAAATTGCTGTATAAAGTAAAAATTACGAATTTGACATTAAGCATAATTGGCAGTAAGATCACGGGGATTAGAAGTAAGATCATCTTGTAGAAAAAATAATTCCGGGTTAAGGCGCCACTACGGCTATAAAGGAGTCTGATTTCTCAAAGATGAAAGAACTCGGAATACTTTCAAGAACCTGATCTGGCATCAAACAAAAATGAACGATCAAAGTTCATTTCTCCGTTGCTCGACTCTTTGAAGCGTTCGATAGCATCGGCTGACTTAATTCAAAGCCGCACTTTTTCGCAAAAATTTAAAAAAATCAAATTAATCTCTGAATATTCATTGCTTATCACAGCCGACCAATTTCTTAGTTTTTCATATCCGGAAAACAGATAATATATATATATAATAATATAATACATCCTTTTAATACATTGTAAAAGAAAACAAAAGCCTATAAAACATTTTAATTGACCAACACACGATTTTAATTATACACTGAAATTAGCGAGAGAATTGAAGTTTCGACTTCGTGAAATTTTTCCAAGATGGGAAAGATAATAAGAAACCTACTTCGAAAATTTCACTAAATTGAGTATGAACATATTCGAAGAGTATTAATTTCTTTTCTATTTTTTGTGAAAAACATTCAGAAGAAGAATACCGAATCAAAAGAAGAAACTAAAGAAACAGAATGCCCCGTACTTAACACATTTTAACGATTAGGTGAAAGACGGAAAGAATTTTTTTTTATTCCAGGAATAATATCTGAGCATCGTTTTTTTTTCCGGCGCCCTCTCATGCATCCATTCACTAAACAATTACAGGAGAGGCGTCAACAGTAACAGTAGACGAGCACACACGACCAAGAGCACACCAACCAGAAAATCCAAGTACCCTGGACTCGAACCCGGGACCTTAGGTTTGGACCCCGGGACCTTGGGGTTATGCTGACCATTCCGTCACCGACGACCAAAAAAAAATACCCAACGCTGATACAGAATAAGAAGAAAAAATAACAGAAACGAAGAGGATTATACAAGCACTTTTCTATAGGCACCTATAGACAATTGATAAGAAAACGCCGACAAAAATCACACATGACTTACCCGACAAAAAAGAAAAATCTTGAACTACGCATTCAAAGACGTCAAATAAGATCTATAGAAAACTATCAAAAGCGACAAGAAATGCAAAAGCGAATTGGATACGGACAGAAAAATTAATAATATTCAGAGTTTTCAGAAAAGACACGGGATATTGATAGAAGAAAAGAGAGACGGAGAGAAATGATACTGGAGGGTTAGAAAGGAAAAGGGCAATGATCACATAACCGATCTTAAACGTATTCTATAGATTGCAAAAACCGAAGAGAGAAAAAATATCCAGTCAAGAGACTTGAATACCAAGAAAGAACTTCAAAAGGGAAGGAATTCATTCTATATCTCCGCATCTTTAAGGAAGGTGAAATATTTCATTTCTTCGGAATCCCCTTCGCGATTGATTCAAAGGTACATCACAGAGAAGATATGTTTTCACATTTTCTGACTGCGGCTCACACAGAGGCAAAAATCACGAATTTCTGAGAGAAAATCGATGAGGATTGATCCGTCATATAACTAGAACATCACCGAGGAAAAGATTGGCCTTCCGCGAAAATTAACTCGTGTTGACGCCCACGTGTTCTTCGCAGCGAACCCTCAAATTGCTTCCGAGAAAAAAATCCACTTTTAGACCTACTGATGTCATAAGCCTTTTTAAAGAACGTGAATTAGAAGAATAATTGAGAATCGAAGCATAAGGAAAAAGAGATCGTTAAAACTCGCAAGGCTTCTCCATTTATATTCCAGGTAATGAAACTCTCCTCCAAAGATAAAAAGGCGTAGATAAAAGGAAAAGGTTATTACCTGAAATGAAGATTCAAGGCAGTTAATATATCAAACCGATTAATCGAAAATGACCTTAAATTGGCATTGGGAAAACAATTCAAATGAGTACATTAATATCAAATGAAATGCATATTTTCACGATGAATGAGCTAAACTGAAGGAGACACGAAAGAAAAAAATAATCGTCATGTCATAGGGTGGAGTAATTTCCAAAAATATTCAGTAACTGATTTGGGAATGTTAATGGCGATATGGGCGTGCAATATAATTCAAAGAAATACGTGATAAATCCTTTAAAAAAAAAGATTTAAAACAGAAATGACGTTACACTGCCCACAAGTTATTTATTTAAACGACCATGGTTTCGGAGTTGGGTCACACCAACAACGAAATTCGCCTGTATCTATCGACGATGAATACTTTGCTAAAAATATATTTCAAAACTTAAAGTGAATTATAATTCCTATATATTTTCCCAAAAAATGCAAAATATATACTGCAGATAACCAGCTCGCAAAGTATTTGAAGGATCGCCATTTCATTTTATTAAATATCTCTCGAAATTTATTGCTTCCGAAAAACGTTTATAGGAGAAAACATTTCCGCAAATTAATTATCAAACCACGGTAGCCACGGAGATTAAACTCCCATCCCAAAAAAGTTGACGCGTTCGTTTTAATAAAAACTCTTCGTAACATCCCATTCATCACACGGCGATGACACAGATAAAATTATCTTATTAACTCGTCGCGTAAAATGCTTACAAATACCAAATCCTTCGCTCGTTCCATTTAACGGGAAATATTTGAGCATTTTATACATCCGAAATCCCCGACTCAGTCAGCCACTTCATTTCCACGTAATTTTCGTGGATCGCGGGGGAAAAAATACTTCCTAATTGGGCTAAGTTTCATCGTTGTTTTCCGCGCAAAAAGAGAATCGAGAAGGAAAGGTCGCTCACGGCTGACTTTATCACTGCCTCGTTACGCGAATATACCACTTCCTTTGCCATCGCTCCCAACGCCACTTTCAAAGCGTTTTTTAATCTTCCTCTAACTTAAACGAGCCTCCGTTTTTTCCGAAAATAGTAATTCATTTCCTCTGAAAGTCTCCTTCATAAAACCATCGGACGACGTAATTACTTTTCGAACGGAGGATGCATGCGCCAACGACGGACGACTCGGAAAAAATCTTTCTTTATTATTTCTTCCGTTTCCAGGGGCAACGACGTCTCAATTTCCAACGTTCCGAGAAGCGAACGAAGAGATAAAAAAGAAAGTCGCAGAAGATGTACAAAACGCCGCCTTATTCTTCTCGACAATCTCCCCTCTCCTTCGCGCACACAAAATGAAATTGAAGTGCAGTCTGAGAGTTTCTCCTGGCTGCGACGATGCTCTTCAGATCGACCTCACGCCACTCATAGAAAAAAGAGGAGGAAAGAGGTGAAAAGACGGACGTAAGACAAGTAACCAAGGAAGGAAAGAAACATGGAGGTTGACCCGGGAAGAACGAAAAAAACGTGTTCCATCAAACATCGAACCTTATGCCTAACAGTTACCCTACAACAGAAAAATGAATCCGAACAAGGTATGGAGTGTTTTAACTTACGGCTGCGAATGTGGACTATAGGGAAAAAGAAAAAGATAAAATACTTGCTGCTGAAATGTAGATTTGGAGAAAAATCACTAAAACCAATTGGACCCAAAGAAAATCAAATCAACGAGTGTTGAATAAAGTAAGAGAAGAAAGAGCCCTATTAGGAACAACTGAAAAGAGGAAAACGAAACTTACTGGACACCTGATAAGACACAGCGAGTTACTGAGTAACATTTTTGAAGGATAAATCTTAGGCAAGAGAACGAGAGGTAGACCCAGATTACACATACTTCAGGATGTTATGAACAGGATGGATTGCTGTACATTCCAAGAAATGAAAGAGTTGGCTAAGGATAGGAAAAATTGGTTGAAGATAGCAACAAAGCACCACCTTTAGGTAGATGACGAATGTAAAACTAAACAAAAATCTATTCGAAGTCGAATAAAGATTAGAAAAAGTACTACAGAGTTTTCACTTGAAAATAAAGCGGTACATAAGAAAAATGGCTCTATTTAAAGGTCTAACATTACGAAGGATGGATTTTAGGAGAAGACTTGCATGTAAGGCATCCGGAAAGTGGAAGATCGGGTTCAAAATCCAGTCAGTAATGATTTTCAGATCCGTTTATTCCTTTACTGTCCTAATTTTCTTCCATCTCCAATGTGTTCTTCTTAAATCCAATCATGATTACTTATAAATATAATGGATTCGTAGGTTCAAAAAGAAACTTCCAAACCATTGATAATAAAAATCAAAACTACGTCGAGCAATCAATTGATTTGAATTAACAATCTAAGAGTTCATGAGTCAGAAAAAGGAAAGAAGAATGCGAATTACATATATCGACGAAAGGGAAGGGTAACGGGTATGAAGTCATACTACGAAAGAAATTCAATACATTTTGTACTCAATGACGTCAATCAGTAATAACTTTATCCGGGCTCCCAGATAACCAAGTGGGCAACGCGTTCGACTTTGGTGAAAGCGGTCCCGGGTTCGATTCCCGGTGGGCATTCATGTGCGAAATGAACTTAGCTGTCGAATCCCTTTAAACAATACCACCAATAACTTTTTCGGCCGCGGTGACGGAGTGGTTAGCGTGCTAGCCTTCCATCCCCAAGGCCCCGGGTTCGAGTCCCGGCTAGTCGGATTTTCCCAGCTAGGGAAATGTTGTGTGTGTTCGTCCGTCGTTATTTTTTATGCCCCCCACAGTGATTGTCCGATTAATGAACGATTGTGGGGGCACTGGGAAATAAATAATTCTTGATAAGTGGGAAGTGACGAAAGTCGAAAAGATAGACCGCTATATACAAAAGGATAAATTGACCAGAGCGTAAAGTGAAGAGAAGAGAAGAGAAGAGAAGAGAAAGAAATGGAAAAATTGAAGATCAATTTGTTACGGAGACTCATAAGTACCACGTTTAAATAAACGGGAATATTGCGGAAAGAGGCATATGGAAGCAGTGGAGGCAAAAGGGGTGAAAAGAGGAATGAAAATTACAAGGGTGATCTGCTCCAAGAGAAACCTAGACCAAGAAGTACCACATTAAAGGGGTATAATGCGGAAAAGGGTCCGGGAAAGGGGGAGGTTTGGCGCCTGAGAAGGGCCAAAGGGATGTATGAGGGGGCGGGAGTTGGCGCAGGGCGGAGGTGGCGACGCCTAGGGGTCGGGAACTGAGAAATAAGTCCACAGAAGGGTGAGAATCAGTAATCGATCTCAAAGCGACTTGTTGGATGAATCTCTCTCCCCCTTCCCTTGCGCCACTCTCCCATTTCTATGGTTACCTCTCCCCGCTTATAAGCGCTCCTCACTTTGTAGGCTCTTATTAGAATTCCGCGGCGAAAATCCCTCTCTGCGCCATTCTCCCTCCTCTATGTTGGTTTTGCTCGGACCTTTTCTTCTCCTCTTCCGTGCCTTTCCTATTGTCCGCTTCCTCTTGATCCCGTGTCCTCTCTCCTTCGGTCGTCTTGTCATTGATTTTTAAGGCCGCTGCCTTATGTAAAGGTTGTCTGTGCACTTTCCTCCAATCGGAATACAGACATACTGCACGGAACGCCATCCTTACTTTGGTTGCGTCCCATTTTGGGCCCGAGCTTCCCACATTTTGTAGACTCGGCAACTCAAAGTCACCGGATGAAAAAGCGTGACATAATTCTGTCATCTTGACATCCTAGTTTATAAATAGTTAACTTATTGCTGGAAGTGGATTATGATTATTTCTTGATAAACGTTTTGCTCACGTCAGGATGTGAATCGCCAGAAGTGAAAATATTTCCAGAATGTATAGGACGTGTTTGAACATCGGTAGAGGCACGGGTTGCGAAATTTGGTGAAATTATACGCGTAATTTCAAACTGTAAACAAATCGCGATAGCATGAAAATTTTTAATTAAAAATTTATTTCGTGATACTTCGTAATTGAATGTTTGCAAAACGAATGAACGATGCATATGATGAAAACAATCTTTACGCAGATTTCCTACGGAGTGTATTTACAGTGACGCAAAGTCGAACCTTGCAAAATAATTGCAAAAAATAGTCAATAATCGGCAAGATGTCGAAGTTTTAAACATAAAAAAATTGTAGGCTGTGGGAACACAATCGAATTTTATGAGAACATACCAGCAAACGCGCTATATCAAACATGCTTTATCACAGAATTTCTTTATCACGATATGCCTAGATGCAAAACATCATCATTTTAAACATTAGAAGTAGTTATGAGCAAAATTTAACGAATTAATCAATACTATAAAGATTTGTATCGGTCTCATAATAAGGAAGAACATTTACTAAAGGCAACATCCACTCTTTCTTCTTCAATATTCCTAAAATAGTAGCACAGTGGTACCTTGGTTAACGACGGTAATCCGTTCCAAGATTGTCGTCGTAAACAAAAACCGTCGTTATCCGAGGCGCGATTTTCCACAACCATGCTGTTTCTCAGATATTTTTCAGAATTTTCAGATAAAACCCATTTAAATGTCATTAAAATACGGTACATATAATTCATTAAATTATATTTGCAACAACAGTATTATCATTAATAATATGAATGGTCATAAAAGCAGTTTTTTATTTTCAATCTTCAACAGAGGGCGTCGTAAACTAAAGCCTGCGTCGCTACCCGAGACATGTTTTGATCACAGACTCCCGTCGTTAACCGAGGTACCACTGCAGTAATTTCAGAATTGCTTAGACAGTTACATCATTTTGCACGTGAGCTCAGGGATCGAACCCGGAACAGCTTTCACCGAGGTCGAACGCATTACCCACATGGTTATCCGGAGGCCCAATATTCCTACTTGGATACATCGTAAGACATTGCCACCGGACAGCTATCCAATCGAGAAGAGATTACTGTAAAAATGATTATACAGATAAAAATAATAGCACTGGATGAGGAAGGAGTATAGCGGTCTCTACTTTATCAGGTTCGATTTCAAATGTATAACTTCACCGTAGTACATTGGTTTCCTTCGAACACATGCTCGGAGACGTGTTTATGATGAACCTTTTCTTCATGGTAGCTCTAATACATAGAGGTCAAAAAATTTAAGGAAGGAAATTAACCTATTTTTACACTGATTTCCTTAACCTCTGACTTAGCTTACGGGCTCATTAATGGTAGAATGACCTGAGAGTAATTGCTTGAAACGAGCTCACCTTAATAATGAAAGAGGCACCTGAAACCGGCTTGGTACAGAGATGAAGAATTTCGAGGAGGAAAAAACATTATGGGTAATATCCTTCCCAGCAGAATTTATGGTGACTAATTAGACCAAAAATACTTTCTCAAAGAGGGTTTTATAAAGTCACTGACATTCTTAGCTGACCACAATGTCGCAGATGTTAGTAGGCGAGCTTAAAAATACTGAGGTCCAGGGTTCGAAACACGGCAGGAATGTTGAGTTTGGGAAATAACTGTGCAGCGGTCATGTACTAATAGTTTTCACTAAATAAAATTAATCCTTGCTCGAATAAAAAAGAGCAGTGAAACAACTTTCATTCCAGGACACAAAAGTGTTCGGTCAAATTTGGTTAGAATATTTGCGTTCATTGAGTAAAAAGGTACTGAAAGTAGAAGAAGTATTTGAATCACTAAAAGCACCATCGGCACACTAGCACATCGGTGCTAGGCCTCCATGAAGACTCCGTTAGATGCAACCCTCCTTACCACAATGATTAGGTATCACCAATAACGTCATTTAAAACACACAAAACTTAATTCATTACAGCGTCAGTAAGGCCAAATTTGACAAGATTACATCGGATTCATCTTTCTCTTCTATAAATCTTTACTCATCAGATAAAGAGATACCTGCAGTTGTTTTAAATTACATCAGTGTAAAGCCCCCGGAAAGTCAAGTAGGTAATGTGTTCGCCTATTAACAGCCTATTAAGTGTTATTAAGAGACTGTTATCAAATTGCCACAGCTTTCGGTGAAAGCGGTCCAGGGTTCTATTCCTCGAGGGGTCCCACATGTGGACAATGACCTAAGCAGTGCAAGCAACTTAAAAAAAGACAAGTTTGGTAAAACCCTCCCCGCTACCCAAATCTGAGATATCCACTACGCTTGCGTATAGTTGTTATATCAAACATCCGATGCAATCCAATTACAATATCCATATTAATATCTCCCTCTACCATTTATGTGCCCCTAACCTCCTTTCGAAATAAAGCCTAAACAGCTTCTAATGTGTCCTACCACTCTATCACTTCTTTCAGCCATTAATCACTGCATGGATCTATTAGGTTTAGTATGCCAGTAGTAAATACGAGACCCTATCTCTCAACTTTGGCATTCTTTCAGTGGGCTATATTTCCGCAGCTTCTCTTCTCCGCACTGATTGTGGTAAAAGCATTCTAATTAGCAAATAACATCATCAACGAGAATAGAACTTTGGTTCGCACTGTATAAGAATACTCGCTATCCCTTTTTCCTCAAGGTACGATTATTTAATTACCATTCAAATAGAGAGAGACAAATGAGTCGATCAGCATCAAGGATACAGAAATTAGATCGTGAATGAATGCAACCGCCATTAAAAATTTCCTTCGCCGGAGAACATGACAGGTTTAAGCGTTACTTTTTAAGTTCCCGTAATTACCGGGGTTCGTGACATTATCTTAAGACCCATAATTTATCACGAAGAACTCTGCAATGTTTAAGCTTTAGAAAGTAACCCTCCATTTCTACACAAGAATCGTGGCTGAGTTAACTCCGGACGACTGCTCACAATGACTCTTCCTCTTTCTGCGGAAAGAATCTACTCTAAACAACCCGAACAAAGCCCTGAAAAATTTTCCACCACTTCCCACCCATCTGAAAATCACAACCCTTTAGGCAGGCAGCCAGCAACCTAATAGAGGAGACAGTTTGCCCTTCCGGAATATTGGCTGCACGCTAAGGAGTGGAGTGGAAGTTAGACGGGAAAATGCCACCGCGTGAAAGGTGAAAAGGGAAGAGTGGCAGAAATGGAGTGAGAAAGGAAGGAAGAATGCGGAAGAAAAGGAAGGCGAAGATGGATACAACGGAGACAAGAGAAAGATGAAATGAATATTGAGGGTGATGGAAAGAACGAGAGAAGAAAGAACTGAAGCTAAAAGAATAGTGGTCTCTCGACTTACGAACTTAATTCGATCCAGTTCGAAGTTAGTACAATAAAAATTTATTATCTCGAAACCCAGTTTTCTATACTATCATTTTCTTTTTTTCGCGAAATTAAGTTAGTATCTATCATAGAGTAAGAAAAAAGTTCGTGGGTAGAAAAGTTCGCATGTAGAGCACTTGGTAAGTCGAGGTGCCACTGTGCTTGGAGGAAGCGGATAGTAGAGTTTGATGGAATTTAATAGGGAGTATTAACTACTTTCCTGACAAATTTTTCGTACGAGTCTGGGAAAAGCTTTTTTTACTTGTTAATTTGTGTGTTTATACTTAAATAGGTTCGGAGAGAGCCTTTTTTTTTCTCTTTTGAATAGATATTTGACATATTTCACTTTTTTATTTCCTTGAATTTTAACCTATTTGCGGTAGGTATGTCCACATGGTAGGTCAAACAATGCAGACGTACAAATGGAATGCAGTAAAAGAAAGCATGCTAGACAAGCTCATTACGCAAGACAGCTTAACTAAAATATCTTTCTGAAAGTAAAAAATGGTCATAAAGCAGAAAATCCTAAATATGAGATATCACGGGCGCGAATGGATTTTAAACCAATCTCTTCTAAGAGATTCCCCGGATGTGCCAGGAAAGTAGTTAAAATACTACTAAAATAAGATTATACCGAGCTGAGATTTGGGCCGAGTAATCAGCCCTTCCGAAGTCCTTTCCACAGATTTCCAGGGTATATAGGGTTCCAGGGTATTGGTTCAATGATAAAGGCAACTCGTATGGAGCTAACAAGAATGAAATACATCCACAAATTATTACAAAAACCCACATGGATAAATATCCGTAGGTGTCAATGCATGGATACAGGGATAAAGACTGGCTTTTCCGTATTAACGGTTTCAAAATAGATCAATAATGGCTGATTACTAATAACCTTTCTTCATAGCGAGCCTGGCTGAGATCAAATTATTCATTTTCGTCAAAAACCTGGACTAACAGAGATAAAGATCGCCAACAATCTGATGGATAAAGCTGATTGTAGATAACATTTACACTCCTTGTCTGTGATTCTTATTATACTCGTAAAAACCACTTCTTTTACACTTACCTAAGAATAAATTTTAAGAAACTGTCTAAGAAACTGCTTCGAGAGTAACGAAGAATCTATTATATCTATTACAGAACTAGATGCGAGAGAGCTAACTCGAATCCAAGCATTTGACTTCTTTAATACTGACTCTCATGTCCGGAAAACCATATGTATTGTATCTAAGTACGGCACAATTTTCCCTTAAATTGCCCAGCGATCTCCCAATTCCCTTAATTGGCCTTAACACTTTCATTGCGGATACCTCCATTTCCAATGCATTTTTCACTCCAAGGGTGGAGTGATCCGCAGTGAACGTGTTAACTAATAAAAATGGACGATCGATAAAAGATTGCTCAGGGAGTTTGGATACATGGGAATCCATAAATAAATGCAAAAGAGGACGAGAAATGAGGAAAGAATGTATACTATATTAAATTTAGGTCTGATATAAAAAATATGCGTAAGAACGGAAAATGATATTGATGGGAATGAATGAAAGTTAAAAATTCCCATTCAATGCAGATGGTTGACTACGATTCTCCAGCATTAAATCAGATAAGAAATAATCATGTAAAAGTTGTGGAGTAAAATGTTAGGGTTATGAGAGTGAAAGGAAAAATAGAGATGGGAAAAGGAACGAGGCACGAGGTGAAAGTAAATCACACGGAAGAGCACAGGGAAAGTAATATGCAGAGCGATGGGAAGGTTTACAAGGATGATAAGAAAAGTGAAAGCACAAGAGAGAAATGAGCGAAAGAATGGCGAGTGAGAGGCAAATAAAAAAGTAGAATATGATACAGCGGAGAGGAGGTTAAGATAAAATGCAGACACAGAAAGGAAATTAAAGAGATAACTCCCGTTATTCGCAGCTTCGTTTAATTTTTCCCACTGGGCGCCGCCTCACGCAAACCTCCATCTTCGGCGAAGGAGAGATCTTGTAATTGCGGCTTTCTCGCTGTTCATTAACCCTCGAGCCATTCTCACCGAGACGACCTATTGGACGCACTCACCTGCACTTTCGGTTTACCTGTTCGCCAAGTCATGGGCACCAACTTTTACGGCGCGTTTGCCCTAATGGGACGCCCGAGAGCAAAAGGAAGGGATGATTAAGGGAATAAAAAAGCGTAAAAAGGTTCAGAAGATTCGTTGCCGCGAAAATCGGCCAAACATGGACGAGTTACACACTCGACCCTTGGACGATTGGGGAAGCTGTTTCCAACTACGGGTCGTGATACTTAAAAAGGATCGCGTTTAGACTCGACGGGAAGATTACTCATTTTTTCGAAACGATGACTTATTAATGACATTAATGACGCTGATAAATAACAATTTTATGATGACTATACTACGACGATATTTAATCTTCATAAGAAACATATGAAGCGTTATGGTTTTTTAGAAAGCTGACTCATGTTTTAAATATGATAGGGGAGGAAATTATTGGTTCCTCGGCTAAACTTACTGGCGTATATATAATTATACAACATATAAATATACAACATTTTTTAACTACCGTTCATCTTTTGTTACTTACCATCCACCGTTGTATCCTTGATAACATATGATTTCCTTGCCGTCTCAATAGCTTAATTTAGCGGACATGAGAATCATTTTTGTAAATTCATTTATAGTGATAATGTGCAATGATGCAATCAATGTACATAATACAGCCTTTTCCACATCATTACATTACTTCCAGTAACACTTCATTACCACTTTCTTTCATTAAGGAAATGACACCCACGGGAAAACATCAAACCGTCCACCAGTGGGCGGTAGAGACCAGGTTGGCGACCGATGCACCGGAGAATAAACTGAGGTACACCGAAGAATTCTGCAGTTTAAAACACCACCCGTTTTTAGCTTAAAGTAAGGGTAGATAGAAAATTTTGAACTGCCTAAGGAATGGGTCTGAATAACCCATATTTCTTTTTTTTCTGTTTAAAGGCAGGCTTATGAAACTTTCTTTAGGGGTCCGAAGCTACTTCCTAATTGAGATAAAAGCCACAATTACGGTTCTCCATAGTTATTACGAAGGTATAACAAAGAACACGACATCGAACAATGGTAGAAGATGCACTAGATGAAAATTTCAGGGGAGCTAAGAAAAAGATATTGACTCTGGCGTCACGACTTGACGATCAGGTGTCTCGAAAACAAGGGACGAATTTGGAGACATTTCGATGCCACGGAAGAGATGTGAACTGCATACAGGAAGCGCGATCCTGCCGTCGTAAAAAATCTTTTGACTTTCCGAAGGCGACTTATATTTCGATTCCGCCGATGAACAACCATGGGCAAAAAATTAAACACCCGTAGACTTTTAAGCGGATCATCGTGACAAGAGTGTGGGAATGAACGAAATGGTAGCGAATACATAAAATTGCCCGACTTTGTGTTTCATTCTGCGACGATTCCCTCGCATGCCCTCATTAAAGCGGGATTGCTTTCGCAACTGAAATTACTTCGGAGAAAAATGATCTTTCTTAGGAGCCCCATAATATGAAACATTCCTCATGAGTGCCATGGTAAACAGATTGCTTTGCAGCACACACAACTGCAGTTGGATTCAGACTGACAGCGGTAAGAAAGGGTAAGATATGAACAGTAAATGAAACGAACACAATGAATACATGAGAACAATTTAGAACGAGCATCGCAACCTTACTGTCAATCAAGCTGAACCGCTTAGACGATGAACAAGTTCCAACGGACGCCAGCTTCATTTTCAAAGGTGATTAAATACAGAGTTATATAAAAAATGTAGGAGTAAAATAAAATTGAAAAATGTATGTAATGTTAACATCGAAATTAGATTTCGATGTTAACATTACATACATTTGATAAAGTAAGACGAAATACCTTCGCGTACTATTGGTAATCATCCTGTTGATAATTGACAAAGTTCCAACGGACGCCAGCTTCATTTTCAAAGGTGATTAAATACAGAGTTATATAAAAAATGTAGGAGTTAAATAAAATTGAAAAATGTATGTAATGTTAACATCGAAATTAGATTTCGATGTTAACATTACATACATTTGATAAAGTAAGACGAAATACCTTCGCGTACTATTGGTAATCATCCTGTTGATAATTGACAAATGAAATCTACCATCACATAAGATTAGCGGACATTACATTTCAGAGCCACTGTACAATTATTTCAGCCACTCAACAATCAGCCAAATTAAAACAGACGGGAAGGCATAGGATTAAAGAAGCTATCTCTTCAGCAGATAATCCTTGATAGTGATGAATAAAAATAATCACGTGATCCGTCACACGCAAATAATTCACAGAAATAAATTATAGCTTTTATTAGAAAAAAACTGAAAATCGAGACTGACATGCACATAGTACCAAAGAAAATAGATTTATGGTATTTCAAGAAGTAGAAAACTGTAGAATTGAAGAAGGTCGATTACCATTGTGTTTATCCCAGCGCCACTAATTTTAAAAACACAGGAACACCCCATATCAATAAACTGAGTAACTTAGTCTGAGACTGTATTATAAAAGTACAAAATAAGGAGGGAATTCAAATGTTAAAATTGAAATAAATAAAAAAGAAAATAAGTCCTTCAGGCGCGGTGGTGCAAAGACCATTTTTGTTCTCGATATTTACTGCTTTGGTCGAGACTTTCTCGCTCAAATTCCCTTTCCAATTTTTCACTTAAACGTTATAAATAAATTCCGAGGCCGCATGAAAGAAAGCTATAACGGAACATCCACCCACACCCTTTAAATTTAGCCTTATCGATTTATCGTTGGCATACACACATAAAACCACAGGCAAAGTGACCTGTGAGGTAAGTTAGGATCATAAAATGCCGCCTCCATGCGTAAGTTTGGCGGTGCTTCATAAAAGAGAGAACTCGTAAAATAAGGATACGTATCAGTGATAAAAAAACTCTTTCATAAACGCTCTCACGGACGGAAAAGGTACGCCACGAATTCCAGAAAAAATTATTAATTAAAGACGTAATGCACATCTCTGACATGCAACAGCAATGTGGAAAAGAAATGGGTATGATCTCAAAGACAAATCATTTACTTCTAATAATTTCTTGGAAGCTCGCTGACGACTTGCTGACAGAGAGGGTAAATAATGCGACTAAAATTATTTCTGCAGAGAGAACAATGAAAAAAGGTGAAAGCAATCGGCGAGAATAATGACTGTTTAACTGTGTTCCATAGCAGTAACTCATTCGAGCTACGAGAGTACGCGTCGTTCTCCAATTATTCTTGGAACAACAAAGCTTCCTGAAGAGATCGAACCATCCGCACAGCATATAAATCGCAAATAAAAGAATGAAAGGACCAGAAAAGGCGAACTAAAGCGGCGGGAGTAAGAAAGAAAAACAAACTCGGCTGCTCCGTTCAGTTGCCTCGTTGTTGGCGTTGGGGGCAAAAACGAAAAAGAAAACAGCCCTTTTCAATTCCCTCGGTAAGAAACAAATGAACGAGTTATCTGAATTTCATACATCGTGATCCACTGAAAAACACGAGAAATCTCGTACCTTCCGTCTTCAATTACGCGTTTGGTTGCGAGAATTTCGAAGTGAAACCTGGGTAGTCACACTGGAATTACATTTATGATCACAAACCGCTACGCTTGCGCTCTATCGTATTAAGTTTTGAAATTATTTTTGTTTTTGAGTTAATGACTTTTTCTACAAATACATGTAAGACTAAAACTAATACAGTCTGAAAGTCTATTAATTATAAAAGAGTAATTCTACGTATAGTAAAGGAATAAAGTACAGAGAGTTCTAAATTTTACAGTCGAGGGTTTAAAGTAAAGTATAGTTAGCGTACGTCAACAGCTGGTAAACTTCACGGCATGGTATTCAATTTTAAACGGAGAATTATTTTCGATTTTTCATGCTTTGCGATCAAGCTGCTTGGAAGTATGGTTGGAAAGTTAAATTCCGGAAATTATAACTTTCGGCAACATAGACTATTATGCCGTTCGGTAAACTTCCTCATTTCAGAATCTCTCTTCAGAAGAAATACCGATGTCAGAATAGAAGTTGATCCACATTGGTGATTTCTCGTTGAAAGGTCAAGTTTGTGGATGGCAATCCCACGGCACGTGCCCCAGGAAAGAGAATTACTTGACACGCTCAACAGTGATGGCGTTATTTTTAAATATTCTCGTACGGTATTACAAAAAATAAACCAGGCAATTCTATTCTATTAAATCCTTTCTATTCTTTATATAAAACTGTTTAATTGAATGTAGCAATCTATATGTATTGTACTAAATTATTTATAACCCGAAATAAAGAATTCAATTACCGTATTTGACAGCATGTAAAACATTCTCATTTCAATAGGGCACACGAATGATTAAAAAAAACGGGAAAAGCGAAAGCGCTCCGCAACAACTTAAGTTATAGTTTCCTTTTTATATTTCAGAAAAGCCAAATCCATAGACCCATATCTAACTCGAGGAAGTTGAACCTTTACATATAAGGGGTGAATTTTTGAGCCATGATTTTGGAAAAAATTGAGTCTTGTACTCTCTTGAGTTTGTATCCAAAACAATTCTCAACATCGGACCACTTCTGAAATATCACAATGTCTGCGCTATGTTTGGCACATTAATCTTTAATGGCTCATCGTTCCAGATTCCCGTTCTAGATCGTTTATAACAATTCAGCGTGACATACGAGGAAATGAATCTTGTACTCACCAATTATAAACTACTATATACTACACTATAACTACTGAATTACGAGAACTTATTAAGATTTTTACGTAAGTACCGCTATGCTGTTGTAAGTTACTCAGCATACTTCTTAACAGTCGATATGGAAGCATCGGTGTAAATAGCAAAGGTTCTGATTATTTCCATAAAGGAAACATAACCTTTGAATCTCGAAAGCAATCTTTAAGAGACTTCGCATCTTTCCGGGCTCAAAATTATGAACAGAAATTGACGAGGGAAATCCTAGTGGGGATTCAACCTCCCAAAATCCTTTGCCACGCTAAAGAAGCGCCGCAAATGCGACATGTTCCTTCCTCTTCACAAACGAGGAGGTAATTCTCCAACGCGCGACACCCACATCCACTCTTTTTCGGTCCACCAGAATTTAGCCATTCAACTCACAACAAAGGGCGTGCTGGATCCAAGGTGAGCGCCTCAGTGGGCGATGCATTGGCGATCACAACACAAGGACGCGGGGAAGTCGTGTCAGCGTCGAATATTGTCTCCCCTTCGACTACTGGAATGCGGATTGCGTGATGAAGAGGAAGAAAAGGAGAAACAAGTGAAGTCTACGGGCTGATCGGAACGACTGCAGGGATAGGCTTACGTGTCGCTTACACGTTCCATGCGAAAACCTCAAAAGAGCGAAATGATGACTGGCTTATATCAGTAATCTCCTTTTGCATGAATCGCCACTACACACCACTTCGCATAGCCTTTTATTTACAAAAGCAGAACAGCGATAGTTCATAATAAATGGCGGGTATTGCATAAAACGGTGACCAATAGCAGAGGTGGTCCGTTGTCGGAGACGGTTAGCTCTGTAAAATATCATGCGAGTCAGGCCAAAAAACTATCATGAGAGTTGAATCACGTACCTTCGATAGCTCTTTGAAATAATGCTTGAATTTTTTTCAAAAGTAAGACCGTATTTCAAAAATAATTCTCTGAAAAGAAACCGTTTCGTCGTACAGCTGGTAATCGTGGTCCATATTCCACAAAGAGAGAGAAATGTCGTAATTTTCCATGGGATATTTAATCTACGACCGGTTTCATGGAGGGCTTGCATTTTCAAATGTCACAAAGCAGGGTGAATATTAACGATACTCGTACTCAAACTAACCATGCTTGGCATAGGGAATACAGTTACGACCAATAGATGAAATAATTTCTTCCTGTGTTTACACCATGAATATAAAAATGTATATAATGTTCGGCCTCGAGAACGCGTGAACCAGGAAAAACCTATGTATTTTTTCATGTTTTGGCAAAAATTTCACTATTTGTTACGTAAAAATCTAAGCATAAATTTTCAGCTATAATATTATCGGCATTGAGGGGGGGGTTTAAAACGTATTGCCGAAGTGAGATTTTTCTAGGCCCAAAATAAAAACCACGACAAGACAACTTTTAAACGACCGTTAATGTACGTACTCGTATTTGCTAAAGGTTCAACATCATAATGAAATCATTTTTAAATTCAAGACATTCTTAAAATGCGGAGTTTTAATGTTGCTATCTTGTATTTTGCGGTAAGGATATACAACCGCAAAATTGCCTGGAATCTAAAAACAATCAAAACAGTAACATCGGTAGTCTATGCAATAAGAAAAGAGATAAATTTAGGCAAGATATATAATTCATCAAAGTTCGTGTGACTTCAGCCTTTAGATAATGACTACATACAAAATATAGATAAAGAATCCGTCTGTCTGATTAAGCTCATATCCATATCGTAACTTACTTTCGCAAAAGCAATGAATTCTACGCGCATTAAAAAGATTTTAACGAGCACTTCTAATGGAAAGCCTTATCAAAATCCTGGTGCTCGATCTGGGACGATTGCGAAGATGGAAAGAAGCCCATTAACAAGATAGGCATCGAAGAGTTAGGCACTGCAAAATTTTAAAGCTGTAGGACTTATGGTACTCTAGTGTTAGACGAAGAAACAATATAAATTACACTCGTTAAGATTTTTTTGGAATTAAAAAAAAAACTTATCAAAAGGATTGTGCCTTCACACTGTCTAAAAAGCAGCCATTTAAAAAAAATGTGGAATGTAAATTACTGCGTTCTGAAACAGAAAGATAAAGGAAGAGAAGGGATTATCTGGAGGCGGAGAGGGTAAAAAGCGATGCAAGGTCTTGGCTTCATCGAGTGTGACCGGCAAAACGTTCCGCTTGGGCCGCTACGAATAAGCGCCACCGAATGCACGTTATTTAATTGCGCCGACGCGGGCATTCGCAGCGGTGATTTTTTGCGTCGATCCTCGATCGTAGAGGCGGGACTATCGATGAAAATTAAATGTCGGCGGATGGGAGTTGAAGATTGTTTCCACGGTCGTTAAATTAGAGCCCCACAGCTGTTCTAACCCCATAGGTTCGAACTCCGACGATGGTAAATTTTCAACCTTCGCCCGGGCGGGATACCAATTATCGTAGACCCTGAAGAGAATACACAATTACGAAATGTGTTTACCTTGATCCTCCCGGCAAAGACAGCATATCTTCGTGGAATGGAAATGGTCTTGCATGAACAGTGTGTTTGCATTGGACCGGAAGCGACCTTCGTTTGCTTTCGTAAAAATAAGGCGATCGCTCTCCTGTGTTCTCTTACACCAGTTTCAACGGCTCTCAGATAAACCGAAAGAGTTCTGAGCTAATACCAAACCCGCTTTGAATCGGCCTCTATATAGATATACGTCCAAGTAATAACCTTACAATCAACTATAAGATCGAAACAAAAATGACACTTGGTCAGAGACCCAAACGAAACAAATGCTGCTGAGAAAAATTAAGAGTGGAATCTGAATGACTAAACAAGTAAAAGTAAATAAAAATCAAAATAACTAGCGTCTTTATTTTGGGTGAAATTGAGACTATAAAGTCTCCCCTTCCATTTAACCCAACGTCAATGTGACATATTGTACCGCTTCTCTTAATAGCTATCAATGAAGTCATGAAACACTATGGTAAGTAGCGGCATTAGATCACTTGTGAGAAATCGAGGTCTGACACACAATCAGCTGTGATGACCAGGTCCAACCAAACACTTCAGAATAAGCTTAACACAAAAGCACTGGCAGATTATTATCCCCAAGGTAAGTTGAGTGGGATCGTTGGAGATTACAATAAATGTCAAATATTGAGTCCAGGAACTAATGGCAAGTTCACAGTAAAGTTGAGCTGCTNTAGAATATAAAAATGGATATAAGGCCATGATTATTTTAGATTCAGAGACAAGTTAAAACATGGTACCTCACGAGCTGTTCGCTCACGATAGCAATAGATTACTCTATCACTGGCCTTAAAGATACTTCTATTCGTTATCAATATAAATACCTATCCTATTAAAATATCCTAAATGTTCCATTAAATCTTCCAGTTCATGTCAAATGCTCCGCCAGAAAAAAAAATTTGGAAATTTTAATACAATTTATAAGATGATAATTTAAAGTAGCAAAAACAATCCAATTCTAAAGTTTTTTAACGATAAAAATTTACAATACAAGGAAAATGAGTTCTGAATGCTATTTATGCGAATATTACGATTATCATTGGTATACAATTTAGAACCACATCTTACCATACATACGAAAGTGAACAGGATAAGAATTCATCGAGACAAGCATTATCTTACAGCACCAATATAAATATTAATGATTAATACTATGAGTAATATTTAATTACGCTCATATATCATCGACTCATATTAATCGACTGATTATGAAGCATTGCGGAACGATTGTAAGCCGGAAAGATTACATCGGAATTTAACACCATCATTAGGAAATAAAGGAGGGGTAATAACTTTAGATGGAGTCCCACCCTTGGGCCGCATTCAGTCCTTAGGCAAATTCAGCACAGCCCTTATTTCCTTAAAGTTTCATATGTGAGTAAAGTCAACAATCGCCTGGTTGGATCTTCAATCCCTCCGGCATAGGCTATGAAAAGCGTTGGAAAGGGGATGAGGCTTACTAAGTACAATGGACGAGGAGTGAGATTAATTCCGCTTGCGCTCCTCAATGAGCTAGAATATTATACGCGGAAGAAGTCCACATCAGTGCAGCAGAATGACTATGGTTTTCAAAGTATGCCTTTTGAGTTGAACAAGATTTATTACATTCTTCAACATCACCCACACTTCGATGACTTCCATACTATTACTGTAATGAGCAAGACTGAGACAAAAGTAAATGAAAGATAAATTATCATCTATCAAAATAAAAATGAAAAATATTCCATTCATCAAGATAAGATGCCACGAAAAAATGTTTCATACAAAATCTGATTCTTCACTTGGATATCTGAGGGGAAAGAAAACAAATTGTAGTTGGAATCGATACTAAAAGAACAGCAAATTATAATATCATGTTAAAAAACAATCCATAGAGATTTCTCATAGCATACTTTATTTAGGATGAAGCAGTAGAACGAAAATATAATATATTATAAAATATACCTTTTAAATAGAACCTATAATTAAACAGTTCATATAGATGATTTGAACAAGCATTTTCAAATATTTAGCTTTCATTAAATAACTACTCTTGGTACTGATAAATCGTCAAAAGAAGTATCGAAAATAAGTCATTTGCAGGGGTTATTTGTAGCCGACCTCAGGAAATAAAGGGAAGTTTATCAGATTTCCCGGAATCTGTGAATAGAGCCCCCTCCAAAAGCCCACGTCCATAATCTTCTCCTATAATAAACGTTCCTTTGCTCTTCATGGACTTCAGTCATCGCCACCCATGTCGAAAAGTTACGAGAAAACACACTCTCGGAGAAAAGATTCACGGAAAGATAAAACAAACGAATCCTCAACAACTCCGACCAATTAAAACAAACAAAAGCTACTTCCTGTCGACCTCTCCGCCCACAGCTACCGACATAATAAACCCCTATCCAACACTGTGTGAAAACGAACGTCAACAAAGAATCGGGAGGCAACCGTACGGAACGACATTGCTACCTAAACACCTAAAGCCACCTTTAAACGCCTCACAAATATACGCCGCCGACGGTTTCCGACACAAATCGAAAACTTGTTCTTTTTCCGCTCTCAAGAGCCTCCGGAATAGACTTAGGCGGCTTCAGCAGACCTCAACTCTATTCTGTAGAATATCTCGAAAGGGGAGGAAAAAGCACGAGTGAGATGGAGACAAAAAAGGTGTCCTAGTTGAATGGCTATCGCCATAGCCTTAGGGTTTGTTTCGCTAGGACGAAGGAATATAAACTCGGGAATGGGAGGGAGGAGTGGGTGAAGAGAATGAAGTTGAGAGAGAAAGGTAAAGGATGACAAGGACAGAAGGTCTGGAAGATTTAAAGGGACGAAACTGGGACTTAGAAGTCTCACGCAACGATCAGTCCATACCAGTCAAGAATACCTTACTTACACGTACTTTTCTCTTCTTTATAGCGGCGATTCTTACAACTGTTTCTTCTTCTTTAGATGGACTTACTTTCCCTTATTATCGCTATTTGGAATTTGTTTCTGTTGAACTTGGAATGGGCTCCTCGAATTGCGATGGTCCTTTCTGTCAAGGCTTGGCATGATCATGATCATCTTAATCAGCTAATCTTCATAGTAGTACGTGATCCTAAGATTTAGGTTATCTCATAATCAGGGATGAGGGCTTACTAGTAGATATTCCTTTACCAAGCTTACGGCAAGTTCTATAGCAATCAAAATTTGAGATAGTTCTGAGATGTTCCCTTACCAAGTATGAATAATAATAATAAACCAGTCAAGAACGTTCCGCGGACACGTTAAAAGAATTTGTAAAAAGAAAATGACATTTTCATAGAAATTAGACTATGTCGATAGGGATAAGTACGGGAAGAGGCGGATTGAAGAATTCTTCGCGGATTGAATTAAATAATACGACAAAGTTAACAACATAGCTCTAAGAATAATTAAAATCACTTAATGGATAGACTCGGCTAGTTAGTATTCCACAAGCAAGACTAAGGAACGCAAGGCAGAATGTAAATAGTAAATGAATTCAACAAAGATCGAAGTTAAATTACCATTGATAGATGGTAAAGAATTACATTATTAAAGAACTAAAGAATAAAAATCTAAATTTTTCAACAACATTTAGTATTAAGTACGTTACTTGATACATATACACATACTGTGCCTTCATCCTTGGATTTAAAGACAATCAAAGCAAGGATTATGGAAATGTGAATAACATAGCACGGAAGAGCCGTGCGGCTGAATCCCAGGAAATAGCAGGTGTGAAAAATAGCGGGAAAGTGAGATACCTGGGTTCGAGTCCCAGTCATGTCGCTATTTTTCACCCCTTTTACTCCTTGGGTCAATCAAAACATTAAAGCTTAGTGCCTTGAGCAACATTATGACGTTTAACCACCATCATCTTACAGAGTAGCGACCATCAAGCGAATCGAAAAATGATGAACATAACAAGAAATGGAAGGAAAATTAAATGCTCATTTGTCTTGAACTTGAAACTTTCGCGGTCCACAACTGAACGTGATATGCGTACATTTGGGAGCTCACACGTAAGGATGTCTGATAAAAACCCAAGTTCGCTCAAATTTACTTCGGGTTACGCGAGGAACTTTAGGGCTTTCGGCCGATGTCTTTGGCAAGATTTTCATCTCTTTTCATAAAACATACCTTTTCTTTTAATAGCCAGCTAAGTATAACAAGAAAGTTGTAGATCTATTTAACCGTACACTTTTACGGTTCGACTTGGTAAGAAAATGATACAAATAATTGAAAAGCCACTCAGAGATTACACAGCAAATATACCTATTTACCTAAGGTTAATGACTGAAAAGCATTTGCGAAGTGGGAAAGACGCTGATTGCAGCAAAAACACTAACGAAACTAATTGAAAGGCGTCATAACTGCAACAAGAAAATGGTGATAAAGGGATGAGGAAACTGAGTAACGTGATAAAGAGGGAGTGAGTAAGAAGAGGAAAACATTCTTAGAGTAAGAAAGGGGGGGAAGAGCATAAAGGAGAGAAAAAGCAGTTCTGAAGAAGGGAGAAAAGAGATGTGGAGGGAATGAAAGAGATGTGAAGAGGGAGTGAGAGGGAGAAATCCTTGGCCAAGGAGCACCTGGGACAGGAGTTCTTTTTCCGCCACTCTCTTCCCCACCGAGTGCTGTAGAAGACTGCCTTCAACCGACAAAGAAAAGAATTCTCGTGTCTGAAAGGAATGGAAGCGAAGGGACAAAAAGAATAAAGTTGCATCGATCAAGTGGAATGGAGAAGGCAGCTAAACGCTCGCTTCTCGCGGAACAGGTCGCGATGAAAATATAAACAGCGGAAGTGTAAATTTGAGAAAATAGAGGGGAAATTTCAGAACTTTACTCATCTACGCCTCGAAAAAGTGAGAAACTAGAATCCTACCAAATTCTATCCACCAGGATAAAAGGTAGCAAAATATATCTATGACGAGAACAAAGCTGCTGAGTTACTTGGTATCTCACTAATTACGTTAATTCTAAACTAGGCAACTAACATGTTGTTCTTGATAAAGGACCATTTCGAGGCAATAAAAACAACCATGAATCTTCGGTAAAATCAAAATCTTCTTTCTCACGTCTATGACACGCAGAAAAATGTTTCGAAACTGAGATATTGTGTAATAGAAGGTCCGCACGGTATCACAGCCGTAAATTCAAATTTTCTCTCAAAGAACAATTATTAATAATGTGATAGATTAATACAATTATATTACCACTGGAAAATCAATTCGCTTAGCTGTCTTTATATTCAACATAATCGAAAGCGATTTTTTTAATTACTCAGATAATTTCAACTTAGCTATAAGTTTACTAAGTTTTTCCTAAGATGGCACAACTCAAACAGATGATAAACATCTAAGGAGTTTACCAATGTTGCTAGATATTTCTCTAACCACTGCTCTTTTAGTTTCATGTACACTGCGACCCCAACTGTCATCTACAAAATTATAATCTACAAATCCAAGTCGGAAAAAGGTAAAAATAAAAACTAAGACGCGAAAAGCCTCCGCCAAATCACAAGTAAGCGATTCGCTGTCCTTTTCTTGGTGTTAAGAGCCAAGCACGTTTTAATCCGCATAAAAGTATAACCCCTTCATAATTAGCCAAGCCACCCACCGGAGAACAATCATACCCACGGTATGGCTAAATCTCTCCCTCTAGAGATACATCTGTGGTCCAAATGTATTTTATCCGCATTAAATCGCACTCTCTGTGCGCTCACAACAAACGATTCCGCTCTTTTAGAAGTAAGTTTTCCCTAGTTAAAACTTTTGCCGAGGTTACTAAAATTTTAAACTCCTGGTTAAAATTTTGCTTGAAACTTATTAACACATATTTCAGTATAAACCCACTTAAAGTATTCCAGAAAATAAAGCTCGAAGGATTTCCGACAGTCACTTATAAAAGATGGCCTTTCGGAACATAATTACAACCACGATTTATAAGTGCACCGAGCAGGTTCACCGATCAATCCGGAAAATAACATCCCAACTCCTAGATGTGATTTCCAAACCTTTGTTGCAACCTCATAAGCCTATAAAGATGCATTCAAGTATGTAAACTACGTGCAACCTTCCGTACATAGATATTTCACTGTGTCCCTTTATATTAGCAGCGATCTCAACGCGCAATCAATAAAGGGAAATTAATGACACTACGGTAGTCGCCTTCACCTACGACAAAGGGAATTCGTTAATGCGACAAATTTGTTTTGATATGGATAAGCCCGCTAAGGCAACACAGGACTATTACTGCGCATCAACGCTCGCCTCTACGAATGTCATTTTCCGGTGAAATTTTCAGTGACATTATAATCAAACGGTAATCAATTAAAACTTCAAAGCGCACTTCAACCTCCTCGCTCTCTCTAATTTGAATAAACATTCCCACGCGCTGAAATTAATCCGCTTCGATTAACAATTTTAATAATTTCTCGGCGAGAGTTAATCTGCGGATCGGCGTGCCGTGGCGAAAAATATTTCCGCGCCAAAAAAGAATACAAATTGCGAATTTATCGTATCGAACAATCACGTTCGGCGAATTTAGCGAAAAAAACATCAGACGCCGTCAGCGTTATCGGATATTTTCTTTTTCGATGATGCCGGGAGGCAAATCAAATGCGGACCGTAATGAACCGCGGAGTTTTAAAATCGTCCGCACGGTTTTCCATCGCGGTTATGCGTGACTTGCAGATGATACCAAAATGCGTCCCTTACGCTATCGTTTATGTAATCACAGTTTAAATGGAAATATTTTTCACAGCGGCTCGAACAGGGGGTGCCATTAAATAGATTTTTTCTTACGCAGGTTTTGATGGTATAAATTACAAGGGCATCTGAAATAAATGTCAAATGTACTTCACAAATACCACATTATCTAAAATAATAAATATTTATTCGATGAAAAATGTGATGTAATACATAAAACTATAATAATGTTTATTGATTAGCATATTTAGCCTAAGCATTAGATGTCAGGTGCAAAATGACCTCAGCTGTCGAGGCACCTTTATAACCACACTACTACTACCATTATTTTTCAGACAGTCGTACCGCGCAAAATGTGGCGAATAATGAGCAAAGAGGAAAACCTCAAACTAAAATAAGCTCTCAAGTAGCACCAATCATACGCTTTCTTTTTCATATCACTGATTTCAAATAGATTTAACTATCTTTGCGGTGACCATTTCATTTAGATGAGATCAAACTGATAATCTAAAATTTAATCTCTCATAATCCATTTTGATCATACAAAATTACATTAATTGATACTCAACTATTTCCGCCTCAGCTTCACTGAATCTAATTAGTTAATTATCAATATTGAAATTAAAACACGAAATTTCAGTATCTATACACGTATAATCGGAATAATTGAAATAGTTTGCTTAAAAAAACATTTTGCTAGCGAAATGCAGCATAACAGCCATAATGATACCGAATTCAAAATTCACATAAAATTCAGTGGTAGAAAATATTTCCTTCCCAATCAAATTCTTTTTCATTTAAGCGAAGTTATCCATCATATATCCATGACATACAGACATTATTAATATAAATGCGACACAATTCTGATACTTACGCCTAACAAAAAAAACTATGCTTAATTTCTACGTATCCATTACTTTCACCTGAAAATTTTACAGTAAATATATAAACAGATATGAACAGAAACGATTCAAATTATTTTCGGCCATAAACTGTCATGATTTCTCAATATTCATCATCTTTTCATAAATAAAGGAGCTCCATAGCTGGGACGGACAAAATTATTACATAACATGTCCTAAAAAAGAACTTCTTAGATGATACTTCAGCGAGCAGCTCAAGGCATTCAACATTTTTGTTGATGAACTATAAATCGTGAGCAAAAACTTAACTTCCGATAAGCAAGGAGTATTTTATTGGGCTCTTGCAATGTTCTGAATGAAAATAATGCTGACCGCCAAAGTTTGATTTGTGATTTAAAACATTCTATATATATCAACATGATCTGAATCAAGAATCTGAATTGGTCTATCACAAAAATTATTTCAAATTACAGAGATGAAATGAAGTATAACATCATGTAACACCTCGCGGCCCGTAGTAAACAACTGAACGGGCCGCATTTCACCCTGGTTATCTCCTAAAAACGAATATTCAAGACAGAATCACAAAACTTCTCTAGACTCAGAAGAACACATCTCATTATTTTATAAAAGTTACTTCATGTTAAACTCTTAGGGAAGCAAAGCATGAAAAATTCCACGGAGGCTACTGTAAGCGAAAGCAATAGAAATCCCATCGAATGGGAGACACTTGTCCTACATAGGCGACCTATTGTCACGCAACGCGAATCCCTTCGGGAAAACATCAAATCACGGAAAAGATCCCCGCGCGCATAAAACAAGCGACGAGCACTCAGCGAGACAGTCGCTAGGGGCAAATTCAGTAGGTCCCGGAGTTCGACTCCTGCCCCGTCCTCGAATCTTGGCCACCGCACGAATATCAGCACGAATCACCAAATGACGTCATCGAAGAAAAAATCTTGTCGACGTGTGCATCGAAGCCCTTGAAAGAGGGGAGTGCATTCCCCGCGGACGGTGACGGCGTGGGCTGTGACATGAAAACCGCACAAGTGTAGGTGGACGCCACATAAAATCGTCCCTTTATACAACTTCACAATAGGTGAAAAAACGCGCGGGGTGAAAGAATACATATAAATATCACACCAACCTTACCCTGAATCTACACGGGGACAAGACCACCTCAAGTGGGTTTCCAGAGTTTCCATACCAAAAAGTATTGCTTTTCGACCGCTAGTGCTACATTTAGAAATGTTTTTAGAGCTTTTACATGAACCTACACTAGGCACTGGGCAACATTTGACACATGAGACAAATATAGCACGCCGATGACTTGTTTCTAGTAATCAAATCCTTGCCAAATTTATTTTCAATATTTTGGGGACACTTTTACGTGAAAACCTGTCGTTTGTTTCCAGTCAGTATTACATGATTTGCGTAATCACTTACAAATCTAATATCAAGATACCAAGCAAAACATTCTTGAAATTACTGGTTGTCAGAAAATTTTCGTGACAGAGATTTTGGCAAGCGCTCTCAAAAAGATTGCCCACTCCGACCTTATGTTATCTTGCCAAAAGGAAGTTAAAATAAAAGGACCAAATCAAAAGAACATTCGCAAGACAACAAAATGGTAGTTGAGATAAGTACGTTGAAACGATAGTTGAGATAAGCACGTTGAATGGATAGCTCAAGATTTATCGCGAATAAAAATTCTTCTTCACGAAATTATTTACGAATTCAATTTGGTAAATTGTACATTTTATTTGAAGCATATTTATCCGAAAGTTATAACTGATAAATTTCTCGCATTTAAGTCATCCAAGTTAACTTATGCAAAATACAGAAAAGGAAAGCATTCCGCTAACACTTGAAGCAACTGATTCAAATACATTCACAAAATATCGATACAAATATATTTATAAAATTAAGCGAATGGCATGCGATGTCACGTCAGAGTACAATGTTGTATACCTAGAAACCATCAGTAAGAGCACTGCTTGTTGACCCTTTATATTCACTGGCTCCGCTAGAATATGTATTTATTCGCCGACATTTCATTCAATCTATGTACATATTTAACAAAAACAAAGTCAGAATAATGTTTATAAACACGATATAAACCCTCCGAAATGCAGTACTTAAGGAAGAAATTCTGCAGGGGTTGACTGAGTAGAAAGGGAGGCAAGGTCATTACAGAATATTACTCAGAAATAGTAACCAAACTACCACCGGGAACCTTTTCCAAGAATCGGACTCAAAAGGAAGAAAATGCCCGATTCACAAGTGCCATTAGCCATCATAAGACCTAAATATGAGGAAGACAGGACAATGAGACTCAAGACTCAAATGTGTAAGAGCAGTACACATAAATAGATGCGCAGATGAGAAAATAACAAATATATTGTCAAGCAAAATTAGCAACAGCACCAAAGGCGACCCTATAACATCCTAGGAGAGGAATCCAATTCTTTCACCAAGTGTAACTCCATTGTTTTGCATTCTATACGGCGACGATTATTTCGAGAGATAGTTAGCGTATTATGTTTTACATCCTTTCCTTATTACGAGAAGAGCGATTGGTGCGAACTTTGGCGCGGGTGAGGGGATCTTAATTAATGGAAGGCCTCATTAGAAGGTTTGCCTTGATCCGGATGGCGGCGATACGGCAGCGACAAATGGGCGTTGGCCCATCGGCGACTCGACGAGGGAAAAGTGCAGTTTTACGAGAATCCATTTCGATGTTTCAATGAAAGCGCAAATGAGAAGAGGGCAAACCGAGGCGAAGGGAGACTGGAATTAGAAGGTGGGCGGATTGAACGATAAGGGACTTTAATTTGAGAGAAACAAGGATTGGATGAACTCACCCTTAGGTGATAGCTACTAGAAAGGGGATCCACGAAACCTTGTCGCTACAGCTGTGAATATCTAACTACAGAATAAAAATATGTACACACGAAGGTTTATGTATACAGAGACGGATAAAAATTTTTATGGAAAAATAACGACACAGCAACATAAACCACCAATACGTCAAACTAAGGGACATCAGGAATACAAGAATCAAGAGCAAAGAAATTCAAACCAGTTCCAACAACTCCTAGATATTTAACCGATCTCTGCAGAAATCTCCAGACTTTTGTCTATGTCTATATCCTGCTAGCCACCTTTCGGCGTGTGGCAGGGGGTGCATGCATGACTTTTTGAAGAAATGGCAACGTAATTTCACATAAAATTGCCAGGCGGGCAGTAAATGGTAAATCCGGGAAGTAAATGAGCAATATTTCTCCTTAAGACTGGGCAAATATTACAATGAAATGAATGTGAGAATGAATGTTTTATCGAAAGTAGGGAAACAAGTGAAAATATTAAAAAATTTGAGCCAAATTCATCGCCAAATCCATAGAAACCAAGGAATTAATCTTTTACATCGTAAAGTCACCATCGAGAAGCCACAAAAAGTAAAATCTGCATCCCAGCGATCGTGGTTTAGATTACAACGGGATACAATGGGATACTGTCTCAGCTATTATGATTTTTTCCCTTAAGACGTATTGTTAAGAATTTCAGAAAAATTTTGAAGCAGTTTTCGAAAGATCGAGAATTTTAACTCAAACAAGGTTGCTAAAGCATGTGGTTTGATAACGTAAACGATAAAACATCTACCAAAATGATTCTACGTTCTACACCAGGCCACTGTAGATGTTCTTTCATAAGATACATACATAAGTGTTCTACCTTTCGGTAGGTCCACGTGCCCTAATATTCCCTATTCATAGCCCTTTCCTTCGCTACCTGGTAACTTACCCCACCCTTTATGTCATCTAACATTTTTTGCCTTTGCCTTCCCCTCTGTCCCCTTTCCCTTGCATTCTACCCTCTATTACATTCTTCAGCAATCCCTTTCCTCTCAATATCTGACCCACCTACCCCTCTTGTCGGCGTTTAATTACTTCAATTAAAACCCTTTCCTCCCCAACCATTTCTAGCACCTCTTATGTTTGTTTTTCTATCCACCCAGCTCACCTTTTCCATTCTACGCCACACCCACATCTCAAATGCCTCCAATCTTTCGATGTCCTCTTTTCGTAAGATCCACGTTTCACACCCATATAGCAAAACACTCCATATCAAGGATTATACCAATCTTTTCCTGATTCCTTTATCGAGACCCTTTGTCATTAATTCCCTTCGCTTCATAAAAGCTTCCTTGGCCAATGTTTCATAAGATATGCATGGAAAATGAGTAAGGGGATTAGAAAGTCGCGAAAAATTATTTCAAATCCACAAATTTGATTATCCACAAAACAGTAAAAATTTCTACAAAAAATACGACAAAAATGAAGAAGTATGGAAATAGGGTCCTTGGGAACGAGGCGAACCCAAACGCAAAAACTTTGACCCAACCCAGTGAGGATACCGTTACTCATAGTCTGTATAAAATAGTCTTCAACTTCTTATCAAACATAAGGGTACGTAAAAACAAAAGAGCGAATTCTTAAGGCGCATTTACACATTTGCACGAATCGTGAGTCGAATCGCAAGGCGAATTTTTTGTCGGTTAACTCGTCATTCGCCTCGCCCCTCGTCTCACCGCTCGCGCAGGAAGTCGGTCTTCGGGGACGAGTCAAAGGCTATTCGCGCCTCGACTTTGTGAACTGAACGCTCGGCGAATGTGAAAAGCTCATTCGTGCTGGTACGTGGGGACAGACTTGCGATTGCCACTCGCGAATGTCGGCGAGTGACGAGGCGAAGGTCGAGCCCGAGTGGGTAAATACGCTATTAGAAATGATACCAAAAATAATTATAAAGATAGACAAAAAATATCAAGAGAACAAAATTGCATGAATTCTTCGAAATGAATAATTCCTTTGCTCACCTTAATTAGTGAGACTGACATTCTGATTTCCTTCTCAAGTAACGGTACAGATGAGGAAACAGAGGGACGGTATAAGGTAGACTTTAAATCCAATCATACATTCTTGAAAGAGAAATGAGGCGAAGAAATTGATAGAAACGGTAAATAAAAAAGGAAAAGAGATAAATACAAGGGCGCAGAGTGGAGAGGTGAGGCGGCGAAAAGCAGGAAGTTGTCGGCAAAGCGAATCCTTCCCCTTCGAGCCATCGAAAAAAATTCGAAAATAAAAAAAATACATTTTCAGCCTCTTTTCTTCCCTTTTCTCGCTTGTGCACTACGCATCCGGCTGAGGCCTCGACGTCGCAGCTCGCGAAAAAGGACGAAATCACAAACGAAAATGGAAAAAGGGACGAAAAATCTCGGTTGTTCTCGTCAGTGACGCGAAATCTGAAGGAAATCAAAAGAGAGAAGCATTCTGGAGGCATGACGGCACACTTTGCCCCGCGATGAGGCGATTTTTACGAGGAAGAACTCAAAAAAATCCGCAGGAACGAAGTCCCGTTTGAACCTGTTTTTCAAAGGTTTTTGCAGCGCGCGTTTAACATGCAAATCTCAGTTGAGATTAAAAGAAAACCATTGCTTGGACGAAATAGGTAAAAATTTTCTCGAGGTTCGATCTAAAAGCGTCGGGCATCCCGAACGCAGAATACGAACCACCCGAGCCGCAATTAATCGCAAAAAAGAACAGCAATTAATAAGGCGCTAATGAGCAAAGTTTCTGAGATGATCTAGCGGAAGATAGGAAACGAGAAAATTACCACAACGTTAATTCGAGGAAAGCGGATAATCGATCACCGATTGGGAGGAATAAAAATTACCCTAATGGTGACACAAGCTACTTGGAAAATCGCTGGGGTTGAATGAATTTGTACGACCTAATGAACATGGTATCAATCGTTTACGGTGTTGTGGCCATACATCAGCGGAGGAAGGTGAGTAGTGAAAATTCTTTTCCAATGCCAAGTCACTGACTGCAGTAAAGAAAAAGTACTTGTTAATCGGGAAAAACATAGCTGCTATAATAATGCATCGTAGAGGATTGATAGATTTAAAAAGAAATTCCTACAACTACAACGATAGAAAATTAAATAGAAATAAATATTTAACGGACTATAAAAATTATGGATTAAAACCGCACAAATGGATCTGAAGAAACAACACAAGATCTTATATCTTAAGTTTACTCAACAATCAACTGTGAGAATTTAGGATGGATTTTTTCGTATCACACTAATCGTGTTTACACTAAATCTCTTTCTTTAATTCCGGTGAAACCCCATTTGTTACTTTAATAGGAAGAAACATTTAATAATGGTAGACAACAAACAAATTTTCCCTCATAATTATGAAGACACTCATTATATTGAGTAATGAGCCATATAAATGTGGCAGGCGGTAGACGACGAATCTTTCAGCGTTGGCTAGATGAAATATCTATATATGCTAGGCGCAATAAAAAAGTAAAATCTGATTTTGACAGGATGGTAATATAATTTTTTCGAACAGTCAAAAGTAATCTCCAAATTACACGCAGCTTTGTTTTAAAAATTTACAACTAGAACTGCAATAGACAAGTAACAAAATTTTGTGATATGAGTTTCGATTGGTGATGGTTTCGTGCGGCTTAGATAGAAAAGTAAAATTGGTTATTGGTTGTAGAAAATTCCCCAAATTATGGATAGCTAGCAAAAGAGTCCATAAAAATCTGCGAAAGAATCCAGGTTGGGTTTTATGTGAAGCAACTTTCAATGCAAAAGAATGCTCTTTTTATTGTAGATTTAAACATTGAGGAAAATTATAATTTGCATGTGGCCAAAGATAATTCTGTAAGAAGTGGGGATAAGTCATATATTGAGAAGAAAAAAAAATAAAAAGATATAGACTGGCGGCGGGATTACAGTTAGAAAATAATATACTTTTCTCATCTTTCTGAAACTTAGAGCTACAATATATTATCCTCAGCTACTTAACCAATAACATGGAAGATTTCGAACAATGAAATGTAGTAACCAAATGTAATTATGACAAGTCTCAAGGACATTTGGACAAAATCTTAAAAAATGTCGCGGAAGTTCCACCGATAAACGTTCAACCAACATATAAAAGTGAAATAAAGCCAATCTCCTACAGTCAATCCACAAACACAAGTTTACGCAAGAGTAGAAACACCCCCAATCAAATTCTGATTCTCGCTGTCAGTTCAACACTCGGATCCTTTGTTTCCTAACGAACAGAGTAAACGAAAAATCACAGCTCATTCGAATCAATCAAATGTTTATCTTTTTTCTTGGGAATAAAGGAGTAAACACGGGTACGCCCGGTGGAGTCACTGGCCGCGAGAAATAAATCGCCGATCGAAGTGCGGGAAGAAAAAATCCGTCCCAATTTCATCCTATTCCAAAATTCATCGGCGGCGTATCAAAATTAACCAAAGAGAATCCGGCGCATGCCGCATTCGTCCGCGCGACTGCGCGTCGGTTTATGAAAGAGCGCAACCGCATAAAAAATGCAAAATCAATGTTTAGGCAGTGGCGACAAGAGTCGGCGGGAACTCATCCACCTGTCACGAGCATCCAGTTATTTTATGTAAATAGTTAACTCGGTGGCCTAGACTTTCAAACAATAAACTGAGAAGTCGTCGTCCTCTTTCAACTATCTCCCCATTTTTTATTGGCGAATGCATTTTTGTACTGTAAACGTAGCTTCTTGGTTTTCGTTTCAGTCATTTTATGATTTGGACTCAAAGGTCAACTATATTGCAAGATGACAGTTAAATTTTCTTCACTTTAATATATATCTGTCACTATGAATATTGTAAAATTGCAAAAAATCCAATCACTGAAATGGGTAAAATTTAATCGATGGATTTAGCCGTAAATGAGTGGAACTCCATGAAAGGGAAGGCAGAAATAACTATGTCCAAGTTCAACAGAAAATCCCTTTCCCTTCCCTAAACCTTTGTTTCTTCGTTGCATATATACCTGGTAATTTTTGTTACTTAGGATGATAACTATGAGTAGTTGAAACCGCTCGCTTATAAAAGATTTCCAGTGGAACTTGGATAAAGTAATTTAGGTCTTAACCTGGATGACATTTATTTGAACAGACACCAAGAGAGAAAGTGATACAGATTGTGAAAAATTACACCGTAAAGAATGAATAATTCAGCTCACTGTGACATTCTCTTACAATCTTTAAACACCAGGAGCGAAAAAAAGAGCGATGATTACCGTGTAGGCGAATCGGCGCCAAAACCAGGAATTCTGGAGAAAATCTGTAATATGTAACTGTTTAATCTAAATTTTGTAATATATCTCCAGTTGGGGACCGCACTTACATGACGTCAGGACATTTTTGGGATTCATGAACCCCCAGGTCACAAAGTCAGGGAGCTTTATACCGTATGTGATCAACTATCTCTAATCCCGGGACACCCCGTGAAGTGTCCCATCATTAAAGGACAGCCCCTTGGGCAGATTTTCCCCTATGAGGCTTCTAATAACTAAATTTTTCATCAAAATTTAAAAATAAATTTATAAATTTACGACTTACATATCAAGTACGATGCTGCAGTCAAAGAGATAAGTATGGCAATTATTTATGGTAATATTAATTAAAATGTTACGAGAATTAATAATTTATAAAAATAGCGTCACTTCCAATTCAATTCATTCGACATAATAAAGGTTGTTTTTTTAGAATTAATCCTATTTTTTTAAAGAAAAAAGTATGACGTATACCACTATTTCGAGGAACGAAAAACGTCATAAATAAATTGATTTACAAATATGAATTTTAAAACCTTAAGCTATCATAATAACATCAATAACACTAACCATGTTGAATTTAATTCCATTCCGTAGATACCCTGAGAAAAAAGAGACTGGATCACTTTCCCTCAATATGTCGAACTGGACTCCGAGAATATCGAAAAAAACACTGAAAGCCCATCAAAACTGCGGCTGGAGTAACAGGTCGACTATTTGCATACTTATTCTAGCAAAAATCATCCAAATGTTTTCTATCGTGACTTCTGAATTCCCTCGCAACAATATTCTTGCGGAAAATTGTGTTTCATTCGACAACGTTTCAGTTGACGCGGCAGCTTTCGGATATTATTCACGCAGAGCGTGGGAGTATGGAGCCCTCATATTTCGGCCGAACGAATAAAGAGCAGAACGAGATGGAGAGATAAAGGGGAGCCCATAACATATCCATCAGAAGGGCGGAGCCAAGTGATTGGCATATGCCCCGGGGCTTTGATGGAGATGAGCGGAGAGGAGGGACAAGTGAGATGGATGGATAAAAAGCCAACAAATGACGAGAGACGCACTGCGTATCGACAAGCAGGCGATGTTTCGTAAAAAAGGGTGTGTTTGGGCGGAGGAGATTGCTTATAATTTTCCTCCGCAGTCCGTTAAACTTTCACCACAACGGTTTACATCGAATGACCCATCAGAGTAGTACGCTGCCAATATTTTTCGTTCCTATTTTCGATTCTTTGATATCTTGTGTCAAATTGCCGTTTCTAACACTTCATATAGGCACTCTTTCGAAAATAAAACAAAGAAAAAATGTCTAATATTAGCACAACGGAGGATGAGAAGGGTTAGGCATTCGTATAGAAAATATGCTCCAGATAAATTAATTGAAAATATAACGGCTGCCGATCAAGTTTTAAAATGTGTCCCGCGATTCACACTAATTGCACTGATTTCGGAATAAGAGAGGTAATCATATCAGTGAACTACTTTGCAAACCTTGGTATACAAGATTTCGTATATTTGACCTTATTCTGTACATTACCTTATTGGTTTCAGCATTGGCAGTCTTTGCTCTTACATAGATAGCCTTGGCACATTTAGTGTATATTTCTGTAATTGTATTTGTTTTATTGTAATTTTGTGAAATTTTAATTCTCTCGTGTTTGCCTGAAAGTTCGTGTAACCAAAGCTGGGGACCCTGGTGTACATAACAGTAGCATACTTGCTTGCGGAAAACATTTACAAATAACTCGTAAGTGCCTACCTAAAACCTGCGACATAAATTGCAAAGCAAGAGAAAACATCCCGTGACATATGGATATATATGTAATTATTTGGCCATAAATAAAGGATCTAGAGTGCTAAGAAATCCAGAAGAATTCCTGGGTTTTAATTTCTCATGAAGGATGCCAGAATAGTTCCGTATCTGTTTAATAAGCACAAATGATTTTTTTACCAAACATAACCCACAAAAAACTAGAATTTTTATCATAAATAACAGAAATATTACGCCTAGCCAGAATAGATTCCTAAAATGAGACAAAGTAATTTTCGGAGGGATTCGTATAATTAATGGAATACAATACACTGCATTATAATAGGATTCGAAACAAATTTTCCTACAAATCATCAAAATGATCACCGAATCACCGAATTTTGAATGAAACACAACAAAATAGATCCAAAATAGAGAAATTTATCAGAATCTTGTACAGTTTAATAAGAAGGGAAACATTTTATTCACACACATCACTAAATAGTGCAAGACATCGTCAAAAGCTTAAACTCTTGAGATTAAGGTTATAAATAACACGGCAAAACTTTCACGAAATGAACAGTTTACGATATGTATAGGAGCTATATCCAATTACCCTTAAGAATTTTAAGCGCGAATTCATGAATAAATTAGGGAGGAAAGAAAAATAAGAGAATACCAAATGGTGATTTGCTCAAGAAAAGCTTAATATCAGCCGACACGCCATGAATATACATTGCAAACAATGAAGACTTGCATTTGTTTTCAAAATGGAATACATTTCCATACCATTCGAAACGACTACACGTGTGCATTGGTTATTTCCTACTCGTTCTCAGTTAAAACAGCGAATATTTACCAGGGAGAGAAAAGCCGCGGTTCTTCTGGGAGCGAACCTTTCTATGGGCAAACATGAGGCCCTGCAGATGAGGCATTTAATCAAGTAGGAAAGCAATCTCCGAAAGAGAGATAAAATGCTAAACAGCTTCACTCCGGCATTGAAAAGGGAAATTTTTATTTCAGCCACGTTATTGAGAGGCTTTCGTAGAACGCTTTGGATGACGTTTTAAGAGAGGTGGGCAGTCGCTACGGGAAGTCCCTCGCCTGGGACCTTCAACATCCCTTATCAAGGTTTATTTGCTATCGGGACAGCGGCGGCATCATTTTCGGAGTCGATTTCATCTACGTTGGAAAAAATTTGGAACGCACTCCTAAATAAACCGCTGCAAAACGATTACACGAAATAAAAGCTAAAGCATATGAGAGGACAAGATAAAGTTCATACATCCGTAAACCTACCAGTAAAGCTGTCAGATTCTGCGAGACTAATCTGTCTATGATTCTCCGAGCCCACTTCCGGACACATTTGATATAAAATAACAAGCAAAGGAGGGAGGGTAAAAGGCTTGAGCTATTATCAACAAGTGTATCTTTAGATCTTTACGAATAAATCAAGCTATTCTCTGCCGTGGTATGAGTTTTAATGGCCAATTATATTCACAGCTATCCTCCAGTATTCTTATCACTAAATTCCTCTACAGCTTTCGACATTCGCTCTTCTTTTCGTATATTGACCTATATCCTTCGAGAGGTCTTCAAATAATCATGTGGGCAACGCGTTTGACTTCGGTGAAAGCGGTTCTGGGTTCGATTCCCGGTAGGAGTTCATGAGCGAAATTACTTTAGCCGTCTAACCACTTTTAGCAATACTAATACTACTTATATCCATAGGAATTTACGTAATTCACCTATCTTTAGCATCTCATCCTACAGTGCTAGCTTTTACTAGGTCTTCTCCTCCCTTTATTTCCACTCGCATTCTCCTCATGAACTATTTCATTTTTATTCATAGCGAAATTAAGATAGGAACAAAATATTCTGGTTTCCACAGAACGTTCATTGATGTACGTACGTACATTTAAAAATGACGACTATTTTCAACACTATTATTTCATTTTTTTGCTTTCATTTTCATTTTCGGTTAAAATAACGTAAATCATTTTCATCGCTGGTCACGAGGCCTTTCTTCCATCTTCATTCACCCTTTATCTAATAATAAGTAATTCTATTAATCTCTCTTTCGCTACACATGATCCAAGTATAATCGAATCCAGCTGCATTCAATTTCCTAATAACTTTTGGCAAGAATTACTCATTGTGTTAGATGGATTTACGTATAGGTTGATACCTGGACAGATTTCCGGACGGTCTTCAAGCTGGGCAATTCGGTAGCTTTGAGGACCCTACGGGCCCATCTCTTTCTCTCCATCAAAATCTCTGGCGAAAATACAATATTTACTAAATTAAAATTTCATTAAAATCCCTCCAAGATATAGACCGACGAGGAAAACACTTCCCTTACAAAACTATTCCACTAAAATCCAGCGTCACCAACCTTCTCCGACTTCCCCTACGCGCGGGAGTTAAAAGAAACTGAAGTGTTAAAACACCTCTTTCCATAATCAAGACGCGCGACCGGCAGTAGAAAACATAAAAACCCTCGGAAAGGAAAGCACTCATCATAATTCACTTACTAATCCTCCAAACAACCCCGACAAAAAGACGCGTTTTTTCTCGACAACGCGTGGAAGCGATCGGGCGAGAAATTCCGCCCGTTTTTTCTACCTCTCCAAGACTCCATCAGCATCCCAACCTACGCCCGCATCCTCGTCACCCACGCACCGAAAATCCTCCAGATAAGAAGGATCCGAGAAAATCTGGCCTAAAAAAGTGGGAGAAAGGCTGCAGAGGTCGGATGCTGAGGTGGGATTGACGGGCGGACGAAGGGCAGGGTCAGGGGTGAAAGGTCCGAGGGATGGGGAGAGCCCGGAGGGCAGGGGGGCGGGGCATGGGAGTGTGCGGATGGTAATTGGTGGGAACGAGAGAGCGGAGAGTGTAATGGGATTGATGGATTGATTAATTAATGCCTTGGCAGTGCTGTTACCTCTCGTGGCGCTGAGGAAGTCGTTGTTATAGCGAAAGAGGAATAGAGAGGAACGCAATCCATGGAGAGAGGGAGGGAAAATAGGCAGGCATTGACACCAATCCAAAGAGGCCGGCGGATGGGGTTTTTAATGGAGAGAGAGTTGGCATGAAAAGGGGAGGGTGATGAGAGGCTAATTCTAATTGCACGTGAACCCGCAGAGGGAAAAGGTCGTCATAACTAATTAATTAGGGGCGCGAAGTAAGTAGGTTAGAGGCCGATAAAAAATAATCCCCTTTTTTCCGCGAACTCATCCCCTCAAATTAAATAAGCGCGTTGCTTAACGAGTGGACGATTGAACCGTAAACGACTACAAAATGAAACTTTTCCCCACGGCGGAGAAAAATGACCTCTGTCGAGATTCGTGCCGGCAAAAAAATTCGACCGTAGGCGAAAGCGCCTGAAGCATTTCCGAATTAAATTACCAATGCTTCTATCCTCATTCCGAAATGTAAAGGCCAAAGGGGGTGATCATGGGAGCCTTGTAATCGCCGAAACTGTTCGGGTCGTCTCTACAATTAGATCATCAACCGAATCTCTACCTTGAATGCGGTTGCGAGGAAGATAACAGCCGAGATGACAACCTAACGGTCCAGATACTCTCCCGGATACCACTTTGATATAACCGACCGTCTTCGATATGTGGTCGTCCTGGGCAAACGTGCACGTCGCTCTCCATCACATCCGGCCACTGAGGTATTGATTAGAATACCCCGAATGAGAAGAGATACTCCAGTCAACATCGTGAACGCTTCCGAGGGAAGAATGAATGACCGCCTCCTAAGAAGGGCCGCCCTGGTTGTTCATCGCCGCAAAGGCTCAGGAGATGGAGATTAATGCATCGCTGAGAAGAAGGGGGCGAGAAAAATCCGACTTCATCAACTTTTACGAGATACGCGGAATTAAAAAAAAATTGGCGACGTAAAAAAACCACCATAAACATCACGGCACCTTAAATCCGGAGATTTCAAACAAAAACTCAGGCGATGCGTTAAGAGGATAAACACGTATACGCTTCAAACGGATGAGAGAGAAAGGGGGTGAGAGGAGGAGATATAGAAAGCGAACAGATAAAGAGAAGGGGAGCGAAAGATAAACGCAGAGAGAGGCAGTTTCCAGGCGGGGGATATAGAGATGGGGTTACGAGTGAGTAATGGAATGGGATCCTTTCGGGAGTGGCGGGGAAACGGAGATGAAAATCGCCCGAGGTAAATAGATGCCGTGGGTGGGAGGCCGTAAAGGAGGTAGATTCCGGGAGCCAGAAAGAGGAAGGCCGGGAGTGGGGGGCGCAGGGCAGATCCTGCGGAAGGCGGTACGTTCCGGAGTGAGGGGCATCGCCTTCCACACTCTCTTCCCGCACCCAGAAACCGATTCCATCGCCTCTTCACCCCACACCCGCACCCCAATCCGCGCCGAGATTACCCACACCACGGAGGAGCATCCTCCACCGCTGCCGCCACAAGCCCCGCACATAAAAAACACCCCACTCCCGTGGCGCGGCAGCCAATCCACGGGCAAAAACCGATCCCCTGGATGGCGCTTATCGCGAGCGTCCGCCGAGCGCGTCGCCGGGATGGGAAACGAGCCCTCGACGGAGAATGTCATCGAATGACCGCGGGAGGACCCCCGCCTTCGGCCGACAATCCAAAAGATATCTCTCGCGCTACCGTTCCGCTGAACCTCACCCCAAATTCCCGATTCCCACACCCTTCCCCGAGCCAAACTGCCTTCTTCTCCCCCGCACCCTCTTCCTGGAGGCTCCGCCCCCTTTTCCGCCTCTCGTTTCCACGGTAACCCGCAGCCACGCCCCCTTTGCTCTCTCCTCTTCATCTTTCTCCCTCTTCATCCGCCCCTACTCACTCCCCTGAGGAATCCCATCCGTGATAATTCCGTAGCCCGCCCGTCCCCACCCACTGGTCGTCCCTTCTCTGGCCGGGTGACAACCTCCAGACACCTCTCCCGCCCCCGAATCTAGCGCGCACGTAGCCGCACTATCTCAAGTTTTTCACTACATTAACGAGAAGGGCGAATAAAGCCCGGAATAAAACGCCCGGCGCGGCCACTTGTACGCTAAGTGCGACGTCATAAGTTTACTTATTTTTGTCGTTGTGGAATGAAACTTTTTAGCGCGGAATGCGAAAAGAAACTGATAAAAAAATAAATCAGCCGTTCGAACAGGAAAAAGAGCCTGCTATTAATTACTCTTCATTTAATTGAAAGGAGATAAATGAAGAATTGTTTCTAAAAGTCGATGATTTCATTTAATAGAAATCTACTACATGGAATGACTAGTTAACATTCCTATGAGGAAAATCAAATACTGCTCTGAAAGAGCCAATTTAATTTTGCATAGGTTACATTTCACGCATTACTGTCCAAAAACTATACGATATTCAAACAAAGTATGATCTTTTCAAATCCAGCGGAAATATGATGCGGAAAAGGTTACCTAGAATTAAACAGTGCGTACTTAATTCCATTGAAAGTCTGATTCCGCAGAGAAAATGACATACTTCCTACAACCGATAGTAACTAAAATAAGAATGTAGAAAAGGGAAAAAAGACGATTTAATCTAAAGGCGAAATTAATTTCCGAGGTACGATGAGAGAAAGCCAGTAACATCTTTTAAATCTCTTCATTAATCGTAAACTGTTTTCAAACGGAGAAGGAAGAAAGTACATGAAGAATTTATACGGTGGATTTGATAAATGATACAGCAAGGGAACCGACAAAAATATTTTATAATTCGTTTATGTGAACTGATAATAAGACGGCACTTCTACGAAATCTAATTTAATACTTTCAGGAGTGAAAAATCTCTTGAACTTGGAGGACAAGTAATAGAAGCAATATCAATCGAAAACATAGTTGATGCGACTAAGATACTTAATTATGGTAGATATTTGTTCTCTTATACAGATAAAATTGTGATATTACGCATACTTCAACTTTTCAAAATTAAATCTGAAACAAAAATTGACAATAAATATATTCTTTAAAATAATAATACTTAATATCATCACTTTAGAACGTAGGTAAACTCTTGCACAACAAGATATCTATACAACGCTATTTACAGAGTGTAATGTATATTCTGTAATTAAATAAGAGGATAGATCTGAAAGTCTATTTATAGTTGCATAATTGTACTCGTTATATATATACTTTGTGAGCCGGCTGCCTCTGTGAGGACCTCGGACGGCAGGTTGTGCCACTATGTGGAGACTGCCAGTCTTGCTCACAAAGCATTCCCTTAACAGTGTGAGAGAGACGCAGCACGGTAGTTCAGTGGTTAGAATACCTGCCCGGAAAGTGGGAGACCTGGGTTCGAGTCCCAGTCGTGTCGCTATTTTTCACACTTGTTATTGCTATATATGTATGTTCAGAAACCATGATTCAAAGATGTTGTCATGATAAACAAATAGATTATTTAAATAATATCATTTGATAGTAATACTTTAACTAGTAGGACTAACAAAGGTTTATTAAATCATAAAACTTACGACGTAAATTTGAATAATTATAAAATAAATTTTTCTGTACCCATTTATTGAAATATTGCAACTAATCAATCACAAGAGTAAATAAAAGAAAATTAACGGCATCAACTTCTTTCATTTTAAGAGTATAACTTCCGTCTCCTCAACCGGGAAATAATGCGGAATAAGCCTGTTTTGTATACATCAGCAGCTTGCGGGAAATTCCGGCTCTCGGCGCAAAGGAAGTCACCGCATTTAATAAATCTGTTGCCGTTACGAGCTTTGTCGAGATATTTCTTGATAAAATTAATTGCTGGAAACTCTGAGTTAATATCTCTGGCGTTTACACCGGAAAAGCTTTCCAGATAAGAGTTTTCCTCGTTCAATTCCGTGAATGCAAGAGAAAAGACACAAAATAAAGGATGGAAAATGGGTTATTTATACAAATTAATTAGTGCTTCATCCAGTGGCAAACACGCCTTAATTACGGTCATAAAAATTCATTTGAATTCATCGAATGACGATGAATCTATCTATCGGATGATGATCGGCAAAAAAAAACCTGGAAAACTGAACAGATAATAGAATCGAACCATTTTGTAAGTAAACATGTTTTCAACGATGTCACTAACTTGGTAAAAACAGGTCAGTAGAACTAATAAATTATTAACGCCATTTAAATTTGTTTACATTCTCTATCACAATCAATATCGACAGTCAAGAAAAATACGACAAGAACAGGAAATGATAATTTTCGTTTAATTTTCTATATACTTCTCAATGCCACTACAAACATCCATTCAGTAGACAATTATAGTGGTGGGCGTAAACAATACACACAGCCATTCCAGGAAAAATCAGATCAGCCGGGACTCGTGCCGGGATGGGTTAGAGCACTAGTACGCCTATCACTCCTCCACAGAGGTCGGTAAACAATAATTTCAAAAATAGTACAACTTAGTAATACTTCAGAGCTCGAATGAATTCACTGAAATTCTTTCCAATTTGCAACTTAAAACTTCCAAAAACCACTTCCGAGATTTTACCGGCTTTTACTAGACTTAAATTGCGAAAAGAGAAAATACAGAAGGGATATGAGAAACAGATATATAAGAACAAACATCTGTAATAAATGTAGCTGATTACTAATTCTCAATTGCTCTAAACCAACAATTTAAAAGAGAACGTTGAAATAAAAAGTTTCCTCCATGAATGGATATTAACTACCCTTCCAGTAATATTATCTTTCTTCTTACATTCCACACCACTAACTAAACTGAGTTCAACTACTCTGTAAGAATTCACAACAAAAACAACGTTCTTCCAACATGGATATCCTTTTAATTCTTCAAATACAGCTGGATTGGGCTACATTTCTATTCCTAATTTCATAAACTAATCAGGAAAAATTCTAGAAAAACATATATCAAGTAATATACTTTCAATACCTACAATCGATTTCAAACGTTTAAGAATTGTGAATTCAAGCAAACTTGCGATTATACATTTCAATGTTTAGAAGTGATTCGTGGCACCGTTCTTACCTTTTGCGTTTAACGCACGTATTTTACTTTGTGAATGAGAGTAAGATACGTAAATAATAAACGAATACTATAGCGAGCCGCGAATTTTAGCTCAATGCATTAACCAAATATTGTGAAAGAAGATGACTGACAACGTACAACAGCAGGTGAAAATATATTTTAAAACTTATTGAAGTAAAGACCATATCCATTGCTGTAATTCAAAGAAAGGTTTTGTTTAAAAAGCAACATTTGCATTACTTTTATAGTCATACATATTTTGTTTCTAAAAATTAACGCCATAGTTACTGGTAGTTTTTATAATTATTCCCAAGGAGAAACGGTCAAGAAAAAGTCTGACGGAACACGAAACCGGGTCTCCCTATTGCTGGTTGGTTGCTCTATCCATTGAGCTATACCACCAGAACATTTATCCTTGGCGTCTCGGTTCCTTCAGACTTTTTCATGTCCGTTTCTCCTTGGGAATATTCCTAGGTGCACGCTTTATCGTGCCAAGTAACCTAAACCCTTTTCCTTGTGTTTTATAACTATATTTGTAATTGATCAGACGTGTTATTCAATCACTCAGGAATATTTTTTCTTCTATTGCTTTGTTTCTTGTAAAATACATTTTCTGTTTTACTTAACATAACCTAAGGCATTACCTGAACAACTGGGAGGTCATACATATTATTTTCTCCTCACTTTTTCGTTTACTATCTATTCAATGCACCACATTCCCTATGACAGATTAAGTCATCGGTATCTTTTCCATTTTTCCTCTTTTCACCTCTGTTATTTTTCAACGAAGGGGTTTCTTCTTTAAGAACAGACTTGGGTTTCTTTGTATCTCCTAAGTTGTTTCCGTTTTCCCGTTCTTATAGCTTTAACTTTCAATCGCCAACACTTTTATTTTGAGCCATCGTGTTGGGTGTGACAAGCGATTCATTAGTCTCAACCTCTTCCAAATACAGACGCTTTCTTATTATAAAAAGAAACAACTGATAATCCTCACTCGGTCCGAGCGAAAACAGGAGCATCAAAATCCCGCGATTCTATCGACGGAAGCCTTTAAGCTCATCCTGCCCGAGTCGCCTTGGAGTTAACTCCTCAGAGGCCCTTTCCCTCGGGACCTCCCCGAAATTGAGCATTGGGGTGACATCACAACTTATGAACTCGCTTGCTCTCCGACTTTACAACCGGGGACTAAACTGATGTACCTGGCTTAAAAGAGGTGAAGGTTTTAGTGCAAGGGCGAGGCGGGGAAGGAGAAACAAATTCGGGTGTTTTATAACGCTTCGCGGATTACGTGTAACGACGCCCCCTTATTGGCTGGTTAAGGGAGGCGTAAGGACGCCCTACAATTAAGGGCACAAGTGTGTGTGCTCTGAATGCTTAAAGGGTCATTATGAAGTGATGAAGAAAGAGAAAATTGGAGCGAAGTATTAAAGAGAATGTAACCACGAAAATCTAACATACAAGACTCTTTTCGCTGATACCTTAAGTATTTATCTT
>KZ308866.1:5616-72470 GCA_000376725.2 Ladona fulva
TCAATCTCCCCTTAATCAAGACCTTATAGATTTTCCGCATGATATTCACACATACATAAGATTTTCATCATACTTTCATCACCGTTAATTCAAAAATGATACACAACATTCAAAGAAGATTTCAACCCTTTTACTGCCATGCAAGTCCGTGACAAGTATTTCCAAAAAACCCAAGCGGTCGGTATATCGGCCGAAGGTCGAAATTAGATTCCCAGTTATTAAATAGAATTAGTGCTTGAATTTTCACTCATTACAAAAGAAAATATAGCCATCTATTTGGTATGAGTTTAGAAATCTTTCTCTACATTTTTAAAAATGTAGTCGAAATTTCGGTAGTGCTCTGGAAGAAATTCAGATCCGCAAAGTATTTTATTCTACGTAAAAATCATAGAAATTAAAAAAGATCATTGTATTATGAAATAAAGAGTATCTCGAAGCATTTAAAAGGGTGTTTTAATCGTAAATAAACTCATATTGTACGACGACGAAAAGGAATTATACAAAATATTCGTAAGTATTGACACACTTTCTCAAACGGTGACGATAGCCTAAAAACACAACAATCGCTTTGCCATAAAAACGAGGTACCACGCCCCACCTCTAAAAGACGACCTAAATATTCAAGTCAAAAACACACCGAGGAACTTCATCCTAGCGAAAAAAGGCCTCAGAACCCAAAAATCCCTCGGACGGACCGCCGGACGTACATATTTCAAGACGCTCGCTCCGGAAAAACGGTCCGCTTCCCGTCAGTAACAACGCCCACGGGGAACTGCCGGAGGAAGGAGATAAAAAAGAAAAAACTTTAGGGACTTTGGGGGCAAAAGTAAGTCATGAACGTATATCCCGAATGGTCTGCTCGTTCGTTCAAATGGAATCTGCTCCTTCGTCATCTCAATGGGAATGGATGGCTTCTTCGACACCCTCCACCCGCGAAATCCCGATGCTCGGAGCTAATTGATGGAACGGGCTAACAATTCCATTACGGAGCCCAAATCAACGGGATCTCTCGAGTCTGAATCACAAAAACAGTTTCCGTTCCGCTGCGGCCGCTTCAAAATAAAAGATTATTTATTAGGCCCTGTGATAAAGGAAAAAATGTAAAAGGGTCATAAGTATGGATTTCTCCTTTCCCTCCCGATTAAATTTATCTCCAGTCCCGATAGCAGGAAAATATTAATACGAGCATTCCGAGTACGTTAATCCCATTGAGGAACTCTTTTTCCCTTTTGAAACATGAAATTCCATTACGTAAAATCAAGAGATTTTTTCCTGATGACATTGGATTAATAATGATAAAATACTACTTCGACCCCAAAATTAGGAGGGAAAAGTCACAGCTAATGTAACGCAGAAATTACAATAACAATTGCTCTTCATCCTTACTGAAAATGTATGTCTGTCAAGTAATCAGTCAGAAGGACCTCATTCCCTTTACCATCCGGCGAAGAGCTAGAAGAGGCAAATGAGGCTTACTAGGCAAGATGAGGAGTGAGGTAGTTTTCCCTTACTTTCCTCACTGAGCCAGAATGCTATAAGCAGAACAAGCCCACGTTAGTGAAGAACAATGACTCTACGAGTAACACTTATAGTAACATTGCATAACGAGAATCCTTAATTGATGCTATTAAACAGCATAACTCATAGCTCAGTAACTTTCATATCATCACAGCCAAGAACAAGACCGAGACAAAAGTAAACAAAAGATACATATTTCTCTATTCCGTACCAAAAGACAAATGATAAATAATTCATTCACCAAAGTATAGAGGACCGCAGAAAGTGTGACGAATAATATAAATATTTAACAATATCGATAAATGTTACCATAATTCTTGTAAACGGTTACATCTCACAGCATTTTTCTTATTTAAATATTCCTACCACTTTTTGAAAGACTTACTGCAACAGCACTATATCAACGACATAACAAAGCTGATTGATTTGAAGACGAAGTCAGCGAAGATTACAGTGTATTGGATAGAATCTTCATTGATACAAAAAACTTGCAGTACTAACATAGAAAAGGAAAAATCTGGCAAGGAAAAGGTTTTTAGGTACTTGGCACGATAAGGCGTGCACCTAGGAAAATGCCCAAGGAGAAACGGACATGAAAAAAGTCTGACGGAACCGGGCTGTTTGAAATTAGGTGTCTCGTCTGTTTAAAGCTTATGGCCACATCACAACCCTGCTTCAAAATTGCAGTTTTTACATTACAAATTCATAATTTTAAAATGTACATAAAATAATACATATAAGTAGCATGGTACGTAGAAATTACATGGCATATTTATTACTATTTGTGCAGGACTACACATCAAATTATACATTTATATCAACATCTTCAAAGAACTCTTTTAAAATAGTAACATTTATTAATTAAAAAGTTTTTCAATCTATTTAAGTCAATTATCGAATTATTTAGAGTTCATATTGTCACTTTTTATAGTGTGCTATGAAAAGTGTTACTATATTGTTATTCAATACAACTATAATACATTCAAGTGTTAATCTTGAGGGAAAGGGCCATAATGCTACGCAAATTTGGACGAATTTCACTCATAGCAAGCAGGCTTAGTATAGAGAGTAATAGTAAACTACCTCACTCCTCACCTTTCCAAGTAAGCCTTATTCCCTCCCAAGGACTACTCACACGTAAGCTTAAGGGTTTTTCGCACCGCCCTCCACGATGAATACTTATATTATCACAAAATCATTACAACACAAAATATGTTTAAATCCAGACCAAAAGTTAATTATCACTAAACATCACATAGGAAAATCTTATCTGATAATAATGCTGACAGAAACACCGTATTTTATCACCTAACGAGGGGAGAGTGTTGAAATTACTCAAAGCACCAATTAGAAATATTCCATTCACTTCTAATAATAAATTACGAAGGAAGTCGGAGATCGACTTTGAATCTTAAGTAAGTCTTCCAATACCTTGTTTGAATGGTTCCCAAATTGAAACAATTTATCACCGAAAGCATATCGGGAGAAGATTTATTATTTAAGACTAATGAATTAAAAGTCGAGGTCAAATCACAGAAACAGGACGAAGAGTAGAAATTATCAACGAGAATATATACCTGTTAAATCCAAAATATAATCCTTATTTCCCCTCGAATATTAAAAGATTTTGCTCCATTTCAACGAGAAATTGGTGCCTTCTTGCTGCTGCGTGAGTACGGAAGACAGTAACCTACACCAGGTTGAGCGTAGATCCAATAACCTTCCAAAGCCAAATATTTAACTTTCGGAAGATTGTGAACTTCCTTGCTCCATTTTGGAGGAGAGCTTAATTACGGGAAAGATAGCGCTTCGACCCATCATTTCTTGCGACATTATCAACGACGAAGAAAAGCAAGTCGTAAAATCAAAAGGGGAGCCAGTCTTTCATATCGCCATTTACTTCATCTTTTCCTCTTCGGTTCGAGTCACGACAATGGAAGAGTTTCGCAGACGATAAAAATGAGATTTCCCTCATGCAAAACCGAACATAGATGGGGGAATTCATTAAACATAAAGAGAGAATTTTAGAAAAAGAATCCCCGCATAAAGCAATAGAAATTTTGTTTGTACACCACAGCCAGGCATAAAATTAATAAAGCAACCTACCTGAAGCAAAGATTATTTCTTAATTATAACAAAGTAATTATGAAAACATTTTTAACTTTAGGTCTGACAATTATCCTGATATATACAGCAGATTTAAATTGACTCCTCCGAGGACGAGAAGAGTCGTTGCCGATATTTTATTTCTTAGGAATGTTCTTGCTGCTTACATTGATTCCGATACTCTTCTCAATATGATAAACTTCAATGTGCCCTTGAGAAGGTCTAGACATACTATCCTACTCCGTGTACCCTTTCGGAGGGTGAATGTTTGTAAATATGAGCCGCTCACAAGAATGATACGAGCAGCCAATGAAATCCTAAGAAGGAACAATTGTATTAAATTTGTCAATTACTCACTCCGTATCTTGAAGCATAAATTGTACTTGTACACTACTGTGTCTTGTTAATGATTTTTGTCTATGTTTGTGTATTTCCATTTGCCTTGTTATTTTTATACTTTTATGTTTTAGTATTATTTATTTTTTTCATTATTTTATTTAAATTACATTGCATGTAATTGGGTCGAAAAACCTGCTTGCGATAAATAAATAATTATTATTATGAGAAACGTGAAAGGTCAAATTTTCCATTCTACGGCGTTTCACAAAGAGACGTTTTTTGAATTTAATTTAAGTACCATATTTTATTGACATTTAAATGAATTTTATCTACTCTATCCAGAACCATGTGCATGTCAAATACAGATTCTACATAGAGTAGATAAAATTTATAAAAAATGTATATACAATTTACAGTACAAATGTATATAAAATGTATAGTATATAATCCATACTGCATGTATTTGACATAAAGTATGGTTCTGAATAGAACAGATAAAATTCATTTAAAATCGCGCCTTGAATAACGACAACCTGGGAACGGATTACCGTTAGCGGATATCGTTAGCCAAGGTACCACTGTATTTATTTATTTATTTCACCCTTACGGCGAGGTTAGGCCCAATGGGCCTCTCATACACCTAACCTCTGAGTCATAGATATAAAAAATTACTCAAATAAATTCAACTTACAACTAACATATATGGTAAATTAATACAGATCTGAAAGTCCTAATATTATATAATGCTAAACCTAAATGAATATAACCATTAAAAAAATAAAATAAAGAAAGTAAAAAAAGTAAAGTACACAAAGTAACAGATAAATACAATAGAAGGATTTGGGTTGTAGGAAAAAACTCCTCAACTGAAGGTTTACAGAGAAAAACCCACGATGCGGGAAAACGCCCACACAAGAAGGGGAGCGAAAAAAACCCGCGAAAACANTGAACTGATCATTCTGGTAGCTCGAAGTATTAAACCTCTAACGGAAAAAAATTCAAAGGAACTCCTCGTCAATGCGGATGATTCGAAAGATTGTTGAATTAAACGCACCATTTCCCCCATGATACCTGAAACACAATCAGTAAACCAAATAAATGTAAACGTGATTGGAACGCACGAGTAAGCATTTAAGTGTCCTTTGTTCTTCATTAACATGAATGAGGTAAACTTTTTGAAACCAACGGATAGAACTGAGGTATTGCTAGTTTTACTAATAAATTTAAATTCTTCCACGTGTACAACATAAAAGCACTGAGAGGTCATCAGTGAGTCCAATATAAAGAAATCCCAGTTAATGATATAGGTCACCATCCTATGACTGCCGAGGTCAATCATTACTTATGCTTTTGTACGTGGGCAAATTGAATTCCCTAATACCTTTGCTGCTGAATAATTCTCAATCGGGGACCTCTACGACATACCAGAGTGGCAGTGCATAAATTTAGTCTTACGTGAATGCTGCGTGATTTGTTTGTTACGCCATCTGCTGAATGAGTAATGACGTTAATCCCTTGTGGGAAACTATTTACCGAGTTAGAGATCGAATGCTTCATTAGCAGACTGAAGAGCATTAAAACGGATGAAACGTGGAACTGAAGAGCATTAAAACGGATGAAACGTGGAACTGACGAGCCAATGAAATGCAGCAACGTGAAATACGGCATGGTCGCCATGATGGCGTAGAATTAGCCAACGAATAAATAACGGGATATTTTATTTATGAAGATAAAACCATGGTAAAGTAACTCTTCAAACAGCAAGCAAAATGGCACGAAAAACAATTTTCTCAGTTCGACTTTATCACCCCGCCCCTAATCCAGCTTAATCCGACCCAAAGCTAAATCATAAATTTATACGTTGAATTAAGTTCTTACTGAAGCGCTGCTAACATTGGATTAATTTAATATACAAATAATTATCAATTTATTTTCTTGAAACGTACATACAAAATTAATTTACTCTTAAGAATTAAAATAGGGTTCGGTGGTACATAAACGAGTCAACTAACCGACAAGACAATTCGGCGACAGCCTCTAGGTGGACATGAAAAAACTATACTTGTCAACAGAGCCGCTCCCAGCCTATCTGCCGTTCGGGTGCGAACATAATTTGCAGCCCATGGCAATTAATTTCCAAAACCATACATTTCCAGATTTGCTGATAAAAATTATTTTGAAAGACTTTGGAGAACCGATGTTTCATGACTTCCTACCTCAGCTTATATTGATTACAAAACAACAATTAATAATTTGTAATAATAATGGTAAATTGTTAAAAGTTCAAATTACTTTCGAGTAACATTATCATCGCAATGCGCATAACTTAATGATCATAACAAATGATATGATTTGTAATAAATCTATTTCTCGCAACTAAATATGAATGTTTCTAATAAAATTATGTTGCAACATGAGTAGTAGTATTCTTAAAAGTGCTTCGACAGCTTAGGTCATTTCGCACGTAGGCCCCCACCGGGAAACGAACCCGGGACCGCTTTCACCGAAGTCGAACGCGTTGCCCACCTGGCTATCCGGGCCATATTGCAACATGAATAACTTCGAATGAATAACAGGTGTGAAAAATAGCGACATTATAATTTTTCTAAGGCAAATCGTGTGTATCACACAGAAAACAACAAATAATGTTGTAATAATAATAATGGTTGGCTACGCTTATGTTGCCGCCCTTTAGACGCCGCCGCGGTTTTATCACACTTCTGATTCTGATCACATTTCATTCACTTGAACAAGTGATTTCTCATGATTTCGGTACCTTTCGGCGAGATGCCCTTGAACCGAAAATTCATCCCTCAACGATAGAGCAGGCACGAAATAAACTTAACACAGTTGAGTTAGGAAACATCGGTGCCCCCAACTAATGAGAAGATAACAAAGTTTGTACGCGGGAATAAGCGGAAAAAGGAGGTTAAATTGTTCGAAGCATCCCACACCGAACTCCGTAAAATGGAACGGAAACCTAATGGCTTCGCTCATTAAACCCAAAGTTTAGCAAATGTAAATACACCTCACTTTACAAACAAGCACTTTCTGAAATATCGGCTTTACGAATTTATCTCCTGAGAGTCGCAAACAATTTTCTCCTCCAATATCGCGCTAATGATTAAATTGAAAAATCGAATCGAATGGAAACGTGTTACTCACTTCGAAAACGGCCGAAATTATTGGATTGTTTGCTTTAATGCTGCTCCTGTTGCTTTTTTGAACTACGGAGGTTTTCAGCCCACTGAGAAAGAAACTGAAGCATTCCAAGCTAAGGATCGAAATCAAGAAAAATCAGTTTTATGGTTATAATAAGTCTCCTTAACCCGTAACTTATTGCGATAAGTAAATAAATCTACACACGATCGACAAATCACTTCCTAATAATAAATTTCCTTATATATATTTCCTCTTTTAAATACATCTTAAGTTTTACATAATCATGATATTTTATAAAATTTTAAATTATAATTCTTTGTCTTTTACGTAACTTAAAATCATTTTCAACTTATCTTCCACGGAAAGATTTTATGTACATTTTTACATCTGAACTCCATTAAACGTAGGGGTGTCCCAGCTCTAGCCCCAAGCCGCACAACATACCTTATTCGACTTTGAAATTTCATAAATCGAAAAAAATTAGTTTCATTACTCCATAGCAATGGTATGTAAGCAGAGCACAACGGTTTACTTTACAGGGTAGATTCCAACGCGTGTTTGCTCTTTTTCTTGCGGTTATCAAGGGATATAAATTAAATTCTTTGGAACCTACAGTAAAGAAAAAAATTACAGAATTTTACAGTTTAGTTAAATTCAACCGATGCGGCCTTGATGTTGTACAAGTCCATCGCCACAAAAATGAAAAGAATCAAGTAATTATTGCACAGGAAATTTTATTGGAGCCTGAAGATTATCGACATCAATCGCAGGAACCGATAGTTCGAATAAAATTTATTGTAGAAGAAGCACTACATCTTTTTTATTTGAAGTAATAATTTACTGGGACGCTCAGAGTTAGTTAAAAGACCGCTGGTTAGATTAAGACCCTTTCAAATTAAAATTTAACGCTGTTTCATACATATAATAATAATAATAAATCGTCTTTATTTACGGGCGAGATTGAGACAGTCTCTTCTTACATCTAACCTTATATATACGTAACTTAAGTCAATAACTATACCTAACTGTGCATACTCTCCGTTAACGAAATGCCGTTGGAAACATATCTTCTCTTACAGCATGATAAACCCGTGCATGCAAAACCATACGCAGTTTCCAGCAAACAATTTCAGGAGCCAAATGAACCGAGCATGGGTATTCACCTCCGTTCTCATAATAAACCTCGGAAAGGATTAAAGGTGCGGGCGATTTACTAACAAAACCTCGTTCTGACCCAAAGGAACTTGGGACATGTACGACCGGTGGCACGTGATGCTGTAAGGGCAGCAGCTGGTAACGAGGCGGCATTTTCTAGTTTCATCTGTCGACAGCATTCGGCGCACTCGATGTAGAGGAGCATAATGAGATCAATAGAGAGGGGACACTAGACCCGACCCAGTTCTCAGAATGTCTCGCTAGGAAACCCTTCGAAGACTTCCTATGAATAGAGAGATGGTAGATAAAGAGGAAGCGCAGGAATGAAAAGCCAAAGAGTACTAACCACATCCATCGGCATGTGGACAAGTTGCGTCCACGCTTTCACTCCCCAGCGGCCCGCAAGATATCATAAAAGAATTCGCGGGCCGCAGACGTAACATATTTCGTAGTTTGAAGCTAGCAATATCTCGTCGAAAATCGTTAATTTTACAGTTTTATTGCAAACATATGCAAATTGAACAGTGCGGTTTCCTGGGAGTTAAACAACCATTATTTGATTTAAGTAAAAGGGAGTAAATGGCTTTGATCAGCCCCTGAGAACAGTTTCCTTTTTTAGCAGGAAATAATAAAAAATTGACTTCTAAGGAGTCCTTGATATACATCCGTTACCCTATTTGTTTTCTCAGCTGTATCCTGGGAGTTACCCAAAGAAATGTAAAAATATAAACTATCAATCGATAGAAGAAACATACCGCTACTGTAGAAAATAAAAAAACGTATGAAAAGATAATTAAGTCGTCATCAAATAGAAAAGTTAAATTGAGAGAATCGAGTTTATGCGTCCTACAAAACACTACATCTTGCACGTAATCATTAAATTCAGTATGATAGGATTAGTAAGCGCAGTGTAAAAGCATCGAATTATAGTCCGGATGGAGTAGCACGAAAATAGAACAGAGATAAAATACAAAGATTCACCTGGCCTAAAATTTGCAATTCAACGCGAAATTTGTTTTAGTTACACCTCGCTACCGAAGGTTTGCACTAGAAAATTTGAATTTCAACGAGGCTGGTACTAATTTCTCGGTGATAAACATCTCTGCGAAATTGTTTCATCATTCCGAACCATTTCAGTTGTGAAAATTAAAGCTACAGAAATATTAACTGAAAACTCGGCAACACGAAACGCATGAAAAATGATACCTCTCTTCGAATGAATTTTGAAGCGTGATTTCTATTCATTCGCTAATTTATTCCATGAATATTTATTCGCAACTGAAAGATTTCTGACGAGAGAGTAAATTTCTTCTCCATATTTTTAAGCTACGCCTAAATGCGCGAACGGAGACGTGGTGGCCAGGTTTGGCGTGAAGAACAAGCGAAGCATGATCTTTGAAATTCCGGTCGACCTATTTTCAAGGATATCCTGATATACAATTTTACACGCCTTTAAATAATTTTTTCACCCTCATCCAACAGGGATGGAGGCATAATTGACTTGCTTGTCCTAAATATCAGAATCAAAGGTGGTCTTAGTTAAAATTATAAAATTTCAGGGAATTTTAACAATACTAAATGTAGACGTATTTTCCACAATTAAGACATCCATCGATAATCACAAATACTAAACGTGCAATTTTATAATATATTAACGTGGGAAATGCCAGCTTTGTAATGATACAAAAGGAATGGAAAACCCAAAATTAGCCAGGATATACTTTGGAAACATTTTAAGGAAACGTCATTAAAAAATAAGCAAATAACATGAGACATGTTAGACGTTGTCAACAAAAGGATCATCATCGTGCAAACAAACACGTCAAATAAAATTCAATAAAAAATAATGCGGAATTAATAAAATTAATGAAATGAATTTAATATTTAATCCATGATCAAATAAATAAAAATTTTGGAATTTGCGATAGCGTTTCTTTCTTCATCAATATGAAAGAATTCCATTATATTACGCCAAAGACTATCTTATATCAAATAAATTGCTTTCTATAGGATCTTGCAGCAAAATTATTCTATCTTTCACGTATCTCAAGCAAGTCTAGGTTTTTATTTTCTATGTTGAGTAATTATTTTGCATAAAATGCCCAGAATAATGCAACTTCAAAGATGACATGGTTTTTTTTAAGGATCTATGATCAAATGTATATTTTCCCTTAAAAAACTCGGTGTGATTTTGTTATGCGTATATATGAATTATCAATAAATTGTGAAAGAGGTATTATGCAAGGAAGGAGTAGTATGCATGGTCATACATAGAATTTTAGCCTTATTACCTTATAAAAGGAAAATAGGATCGCCTTGATAGCAACTGATGTTTTAGAATAGGAATCAATCACTTATTGATGCATTAACTATGAAGAATCAGTGGTAAATACTGACACTTGAAAAGCTGATTGCGCTTTTTGCGAGTGTACGTATGAATGTACTGTTAACAGAAAATGAGATAACACCCGTAATAAACTTCATTGTCATTATGATTTATTATGAAAATTCACAATGGAAAAGGTAACTCGCAATCATACTTTTTCTAGAGTTATTTTTCAAATAGAAACGACCGGTTTGGATGAATAATCGCCAAAATCTGTTGACGATGTGATAAAGCTGATAACTGTCATACGACGAACGCGGGTGTTTCTAATAGATAACTAAATCTGTGGAAAAAGTACCGTTGAAACTCTCCTTTAAAAAACATTGTACTTATTTCGTCTACACAGAAGTACATATGGTAAATAGAACACACCGCGACACACTCTGTATCCGACTTCTCTAACGGCATTAGCATGTATACGCAGTCATACATACGAGTAAACTCCTCCAACTCTAATCCAATTCGGTACCTGCGACAGACCAACTTCCATTCCCACAAATCCAATTCCTGCGATTTCTGGCTATAGTTCGCTCCACTGGTGCCTTTAACCGACGATGAGCCCCGACAAGGCAGTCCACTCAAAACCCATTCCAAGTTCACAGACGGCGAGGTTAGACCCGCTAATAGCCCCGAACTTAATCTCCTAAAAACGGATTAGACTTGTAGGTTATGCAAATTTCCCGCAGTTTCCGCGAATGATGCTTGTTGTGAGGGAACGTTCGCTCATAAATTAGAGTCTTGATGAGTTTCTTGGATGCAAATCCTGCTCTTGAGGAAGTGGAAATCATTTACGAGATTGCTGCGTATTATGGAGAGATTGTTGCTATGGAAGATGTTTCATTAGTAGGAAACGTCAACTTTAAAGGTTCTACGGCGTTATTTTTCTTTTCTTCGCGATAGAGAAAACCAAATTTTCAAGGGAAATTCATTATTTACGGAGGCAAACATATCCAGTATAGAGAATACCTCGACTTCGAACGTATTAAGGAAATCGATAATTTTTGTGATCAGATATCTCAACTTCTTTCATACCATACGCAGATTAATGGACAAAACAGACGGTATATGCCTAGCTATAAATTTTGTTTATCATGAATAGCAAAAGTTTTGAAAAAGGAGCCGTAAAACACTTAAAAAGTGCGACGAATGTCTTCATGAAGCCTGTTTTCCCAAACATAAGTGCCCATGTTAGAATGAGTGTGGGGCATACGGAGTACATACCAATTTCTGTAAATTTACTATAGCTATTAAAAACATTACGCCACAAGCATTAAAATTAGTTTATGAACTAAAAAGTTAATAGTAGAAAAAGCTACCAACAAAATTACTAATAGCAAAAGACCATTTAAGAACATTTTCTAATCTAAATGTATGATTTCAAATTTCAAAAAAATCATTTTTATTATAATTTATTTTTCATGAATTTTATAAATGACGAAACAAATTGTATTATTAATTTTGCAAGTGTTTGGAGTACAAATAAAACGACTTAGGCTTAACCCATTATATTAGAATTTTTATAAACTTTTCAAAGCAAACGTACAAATTCGTCAAAAAAGCCCTGGCATTCTTCGCATACACCACGTAAAAGAGGCTGGCACTAAAAGGGTTAAGGCCATTCCTCATGATTTGATACGAAAATAGCACGACTTAAAAAAACTTCGTATTTATACCCAAATAATAAAATTCATTGCCAAAATAATAAAATATTATTCTAAAGATAGGGCATTTCTAGTTGAGATAAAATTCCAGAAATTTACGATCGAGTTGATCGATAATCGATTTCCTACATTTACAGTAACGAAAATACAAACGAGAACTTTTCGAGTGAAAACTTTTCCTATTTATTCCTCATTTATGAATTTCAAGAAGCTTTTCGGCCTCGTAAAGGCAATTCAAACTTGGGAAACTAAGTTTTCGAGATGTGTTTCGATCTGTTGAATGCTATTTACTGCAATGTATTACCTTTAAGAGGTAGAAGCAGACTGAAGGTTAGAGAAGTTTTAGTGCATGTAGAGAGGTATTTAACCTCTGGTGGTACGAGTACCGCTGATGGCGCTTGAAAAAATATTTTAAGGTACGCCGATAACGACTACATGATCTCTTTTTTTAGATGAAGAAAACGGAGAAAATTGCGCACAAAATGGGATTAAAAATACAGGAAAAGAAAATAAATAGAATTGGAGGTGAAGATTTTTTTCATTATGGTGTTGGCTGTAGGCGTAACGGTAAAGTTCATTAACCCTTGTAAAGAGAGTACAATTTTTCATAATTAAGTAAAACATTCTTTTTTGATAAACTTCGCCAATTAATAAGCTTAGTTAGAATTGTTTCATTAAAACCCTGTTTCAACTAGAAACATGCCCAACTTCAATGACATCTCTCTCATGGCATCACTAACAGCGCCGTTAATTATCGGCGATGTTGAACAAAATGCTTTAATGATTTTCTTCTTTGGTGTTTAATTAACGATCGAAGCTCTACAAGAGGATTCCTTTTTTTCCTTTAAGGCCACTTCTTTCACCGTCTAGTGATTCCATGAATGTGGTTTCCTTTTCAGAGATCCCCACTTCTCCGTAAGCATTAGCTCACTTTCTTTTTAGACCGTTCTCTTTTCTATTACTTCTATTGGAGTTCACATTGTGTTCCCTCGCGAAATCACACCCGGAATTCCGGAATGAGGAATTTCACAGAATTGTAGATCTGAATTCGCAGAAATCTCAAATACGGCTGTTTATTGGTCTTCCTTTTCCCATTCAATACATTTGAAATTAAATAACCACACTGAGAGGAGAATTGGGCACCAAAAAATTCTAGCCAGGAGCTAGATATAAATTAAAAAGAATACCGCAAAACGGAGAGAAGAAACCCATAAAGATGACGATACGTTTCTTCGACATAGTAACTCCTAAGTCATATTTATTAGCAAAAAATGGTAGTTTTATTCAGAGCTTACTTCTACCTCAGGATTTCAGGAGAAAGTAGCATTTGAATATGAATTTTATGCCGTTAAGTGTTATCCTCTTTGTCCAAGGTCTCAACGCACTATAACCATTACAGTGTAAAATTAGAACATCGTAGAAAAGCGTTAAATTAGAAAATCGTGAAATAGATTTCTGATCAGCAGCAGCTAACTCCCAGAAACGCAATAAAAAAACTTTTAAAATCCACGCTCAGCTACCAAATCGCTCATCCCATTTCGGTTGAAACAATTCAATTTTTCGATCCGAACCAGTTCCTTACAACACCTCTCTCCGTGCACGAAAACAGTTTATGCGCGAAATACTTGATTGAAAACGTCGCGACTTGGGTTCGCTCCAAAACAACCCGGCGACGGACGCGCGCATCCCCGTACACAACTTGAAGCATCTCCGGGAATTAAAACGAGTGTTTATAGAGGCAATGCTCGCTAATGCTCAAATAAACCTTCAGTGCGACCACCTGTAGTGAGACTTCGCCTTTGATACGAGGCTGCTCATGTTCCGCCCCTCTCTCGATGTGCCCTCCGCTGGTCTGAAAAAATGAAATGCAGATGCTCAAGTTGCCCCGTGCGACAAATATCCGGCATCTAATGTATGGTGGTGGATTGTGGAGGAGTATTCCGACGACAAGTGAGGACGTGAACCTTAATAATGGATAAATGGGGGAAGTAAAGACGGCCACTCCGTATGTCTCTCCACCAATGTGGTACTACAGCTATAAATAGGCTTACCATACGCCCCTGCGTGTACCCGGTTCTTTCTTTCCTGTAGTTCCGGTTTGACGGAAATACTCGGAAGAATAAAATATATGATACGGAATAAAATAAAAGATACGGAGTTTAAATTACAGAAATAATTTAGACGCAAATTTCCACAAAGAGGTGAAGCTGTACCCAGCCCCGGTATAATAATTTATTATAACTAATGTTCACTTTATGGCTCTGTATTGTAATGATTTGTTTGAGTTAAAGCGAAGATGATTTATCTCTGATCCACTGCACCATACACATAGAAGATTAACTATAATCTTTACTTTAACAAACCATTTTAATACCGGACTTAAGGGTGTCTTTAAAGCAGAAGAAACTAACTCAGGCTAAGTTTTAAGGCAACGACCAGGTTATAACTACTTCAAAATTTGATAAGTCCCGGTTTCTTACCGTCAGAATTTAGTAAACCTAGCTATGAATAACCTCTACGAATAGGCGGACATCACACACATGGTTTCATTACCCGGGGTCTCATTCCGTTCATAATTCTGCCTTACTCTCTAAGGAATACTCAAAAAATTAAATAGTACCAATGATAAAGTATGAATTATGAAAAAGTACAAATTAATCGAAGTTTTTCGATCCAAACTTCCAACAACAGAAAGGAGAAAATCGAAGAGAATTTTATAAATTTATACTGGTATTACCTAATAAACAACAAGAATTTTCAGTCGTGCCTCACGATTTTTCCTTTAAGGCATATTCATCTCGGTTTATTGTAATTCTGTGATTTTCACGCACGTAATGATGATTTGAACGAATACAACGTTGATTGAGGAGCTAGTGAACTTCCTATATAGTTGAATAATGGTACAATTTTAGAAACGTTGGCCCAATTGTAACAATAAAATGCTAAATATAGATAATTGAATACGACAACAAACTCATGACAGTGCTGTTTAAAAAGGACATAACTTCCTAAGAATCTGCATCTGTAAAAGTGTGAAAGAGGAGAAAATGATGGAAAATGTTAAACTTAAAAAAATATACTATTTCATATCAAGAAATAACTTTGCAATCAACAATTAATTCGCTTTTTAACAGTATGAAGAATTAATTTCGACGTAACCTCGGCTTACTCAGAAAATACATTGAATTTAGTTAACTTAAACCCTTTCGTCTCGCCCTTCGAGTTTACTGTTGGATTTGCACACTTCCTTTCAAGAGAAAGGTTTACTATTCTGCAGAGGATGGGTTCCGAAATTACGCCATACAAGTGACTGGATGTTTCCATAAACCAACCGTAACCAATAACGGAAAATCAGGAAAATGGCCCCCTACCACACCCCCAAAGGCGTTTTGCTGGTTATTAGTGTAGATTTCTATCAGTTACCGTTATGTCTCAAGAAAATGCTATAATATGCGTATATATCTGGGCAGGAAGTAAGTAACTTCCCTTTTCTTATAAATCAGCATAACTCTTTTTAGTCATAATGATTACCGATAAGAATTAACAACTGTTGAACAAATATAAATTCACAAGATTAAATCTTAGACTAATAACATTTTTTTAATCAAGACTAACAACCTTTGTACAGCAGAATGGACGACAACTATCTCCCCGGGAAAATCTGCGAAAAGTGGGTCGGACATATCTAAACTGGACGAGGACTACTGAACTTAAATTTACATAAAAGACCCATGGCACCTTACAAGCGTATCTCCGCGTATATCTGTTATAAAGAAAATGGATATTCCAGAGAGATAAAACGTCAGCATGTTTGCGAGGATGGAAGACATTTGGGTCCTCTTTTAGCTGTAGCGAGCAACAGGCCATGTGGGTGGCTCAGTTTTAGAGGTTCTAAATGACCACGAGCAAAAATGACCATCAGAGGGTTCTCGTGCTTAAAATAAAGGGAATGTTGCATATGGACTTTGGCAACATTTTCCTCCGTAAGGGTGTATGTACATCAGAATGGATTACCTCAAAGAAGGGTGAGCAATACACTTTCTTGCACTAAAACCGAGCCGTTGTACACCTCGAAAGAAGCAGGCAAGAACAGGAGATCCTTGTTTTCTGAGAGATATGCATCTGTACACGGCTTTCATTTAGTTGTGTATCTACTACTTCTCGAGAATTCCCCGCAGATAACATGCATTATTAATGAATATTCTAAGGAATCTAATGCTAGAATATTCAGTGCACTTTCCACGTACTCTTGGTATTAATTAGGAGTTATATTCTTAAAATATTCACATGAACTTGAATACAAGTATGCGGAGCTTTTCTAATTAATTTTTCACTCCACCGCATAATACTCTACATTGCGCTAGCCATTAAAAACGTCCAAGATTATTTTATGCGCCTATAAAATAATGACAAGAGCAGCTATAAAAAAACTGAAAGGACACTTTTAGTGAATTATCCTGTGGGTTTAAATAAACTGATACCAATTCGAGAGGTAATATGAAAATTGAACAATTTCCTGCTCATGATTTTCATTCAAAAATATAAATAAAACGCTGAATTACTAGCACTATTTTCTAGGTGAATATGAAATGCAAGTGGAAGAATAATACGCAGAAATAGAGCGAGCAAAATATATTGGGCTCACTCCCAAAAGGAGAAAAATTGCCAAATTATGTGCTATTAACGCTAAATGTTATTTATTGTAAAATTAAATTGTAAACAGCAGAAAAACTACATCAACTTCACTAATAATTATTAGTCTTCGAAGGGAAGACTAACGGTTTCCTCAGGAAAAGTAGAATTAAAGGATAAATTGACAATGATGTGCAATAGATTCGATGGTTTCGGCCTTAACTTGGTGGTCAAGGGTGGACTTGGTGGTGGATTCCATCATCAAAGAAAACAAACAAGCGAAGAAACTACACACTTTTATTTATACTTAACCATCAGAGAAATATCCACGTACACGACCCGGGTTTCGACACCTAGCATCATCATCAGGTCCTGATGATGAAGCTGCTAGGCAGATGGAGTACCGGACCAGCATCAGGACCTGATGAAGATGCTAGGCGTCGAAACCCGGGTCGTGTAAGTGGATATTTCTCTTGTGGTTAAGTATAATTTAAAGTGTGTTGTTTCTTCACTTGTTTTCTTTGATGATGTACAATATTCCCTTTCATCAACTATTTCACCCGCTATAATCACATTACTGAAGAATGTAACCGCGAATAAATACAACAACATTCACAATGCAACCAACTACATAAGCACGGAATGAAACCACTCACATTATTAACGAAAGAAAAAAAGGAGACCCTCATTTACAGGCGACTGGCATCGTGCTAAGAAAATCACCCCGCTATCTTCAAAGGTAGCGTGGGAAAACTTGTGCAGCTAAGATCTTCGTAAACACGTAGATCTGAAAACGCAAGAACAAGATGCTAGAAGCGGGACGAGCCACGAATGCTAACAGCTTCTTGGATTTACTGGAGGAGCTGATTTCCTCCAACCCCCGCATCCTAAGCGCATGTCTCCAGGAAGGGAAGACTGCGACGAGGTTTAATTAGGAATTTTTTTTTGCTATTCGTGCCTTACAAGTGTGTCACGGAAGAAAGCGATACTCTCAAAATTAGAAACCATAAAATAGCTGTTTTAGCGTCGGATAGTTGTGAAATTTAGTGAAATGAATTTCGAGAATAATTCGACGGCATGAAGGCTTGAGAGCAGAAAGATGAGGAGTAATGGGAGGATTTTTTAGAAATGGACGATGCTATAAATACGAACACGAACGATTAACAACTAAACCTACATTAAAGAAAAGCAATTCTTATAACTAAGTAGAAAAAACGTTGAACAACATAACTTCTGCTGCGGCGCTGATTACGGCAGTAATTTACATACAATAAATTATATNGGAAAGATGGGATGGAAGAAAGATGAAAATTTTTTCGTAAGTCCATATCCTAGAGGAAATAATAGGAATATGGTCTTTGATCACCTCGAATAAAACCAGAGGTAAGGCAAAAACCTGAAGTTGAAACTTTTCTGCGAAAAAAAAAACCTGTTTCCCTTAGTCGAAATAATATGTCAGTAAAGTTCTAAGGCTAGATAATAACGCATCCCAGCTTTAGCAGCACGTCATGGTGGATAAAGAGCTTTCGTAACCGCTCCCATAGTAATTTACATACAATAAATTATATTTTTACAATTCCTCAAAGTTACGGCCTACCCCATGAATTTTAAATAATTTTTAGCTTTACCGCATTTATATATTAAAAATTTGATAAAGAGAACTAAAACGTTTTAGCAGGAAGTTAGAGATTCATTTCATTTCTACTTTCAAACTTCTACATCGTTCTTATTACATCATATGTATAAAGGGCAGATAAAATATTTTCAATAGAGGACCGCCTGTGAGCATGCACCATGGGCCATGCACCATGCCATTGGGATACGTAAGAGACAAGCCGCACTTGTCATAATGCCATCGTTCAATTAGTTCAAAAACAAAATTGTAGGGCTCCCGCGTAGACTAGTGACTAGAGCGTTCGCCTTTGGTACAAGCAGTTCCGGGTTCGATGCCCGGTAGGAGTCCCGATGTGCGAAAAGACAGTGCGTACTGTCGAAACACTTGACAACACTAATACTAATAGGAAATCGTACCAATGAATACTAATGTAACTAATACACAGACCTAAGAAGATTATTGCAGTTTAATTTTCACCAGTCGTAATAAAGAGGACTGGGTTTCATAATCAACAGAAAAGACCGCAGATTCCCCACCTATGGGTATACCATTCTCCAAGATTATTATGAGAAGCAGTGAAAGAAATGCAGCAAAATCATGCTAAGTTATAGTACACAGTGCAATTGAAGGTCTTCCTGAAATAACTACAATCATCTTGAATGAGATTACATTTTATTCAATTCTACAGTAAATCCTTAAAGAGAGTTCATCTTAGCCTTGGAATCCTTCCCACCTTCAAGCTCAAATATCCCTCAAATCTAAGGATTTCCCTCAGCCATTTTCTCTGTTTTTCCTCAATCAATACCCTTTCATCTCCTACAACATTAAATACACCATCTTTGTTTCCATCTGTTTAAGTTGCTTTTTTCTGAGACATGCCACACCCGCTTTTCTCTACTCTTCCGTATTTAAAACTCCTTTTCCCTGAGTAGAAGAGTCCTTCTTTCTAGAAGATCACATTTTTTCTCCAAAGAGAAAGGATCCATTGAGAAATGTTTGAAAGTATTACGAAGAGCAGTATTAATACATTCAGGAAAATGTAATCGTTAATATTAATTTTCAGAACTTCACAATACTCCATTTCCTGTGTAGAAAGATCTCTTTAGACAAATATCATTAATTATAGCACTAAATATGACAGAAATACGATTTTGTTACAAGAACCTCTCAAGTGAAATTAATGGATGACTTGGCCGTCATCAATATTACTCGAAACTTCGTGATGAAACCACGATTATTTTATTATACCTCTTCGATCATCATCATCTATAGAGGAAGATAAGGAGCTTGAGCAAATATTCACGAAAAGTAAGGAAAAATGTTCAAGTTTATGAAGTTTATGCAGTTAAAAGCTTTGCTCGCAAACAATATTTCAAAATAATATGCAATGGTGTAATAATTATACTATTAGAGGGAAACAGGCAACTGTCATAAAACCCCCAGGTAAAATTGGGAGAAATTAAAACAAGAGTGAGAATTTCATCCTTATTAGACCTTATCCGAAAAAGTTCCAAGAAAAGTTTCATGAAATACTGAAATGAAAGTCCCAAAGTAATAACAATAAGAAACTCGAGGAAATTTAAGGAATTTCTGAAACGCCAATGTCTACATAAAATACAAACATCCTATAAAATATAAAAATACCAAAAGATACGCAACATTCTAAATTAATTTATACAGGCTACAATTCTCCGAAGCTCCCGCAGGCAAGATCTCACCCTCCTTAAAATGTTACGTGCATATTTCTTTCATCATTCCAACTTAAGCTTTTATGCCTTGGATAGAACAAACATAAAACGAAGAATTAGGTATAGGAACAACTAAACATGAAAAATGAAACTGGATATGACCTATAAATATTCTCCGTTGCACACTTGATCAAAAAATACCACGACCCATGAACAGCCTGGTTGCTCTGAAGATGCATCCCTATAATAACACTTTTACTACAATTTTAAAATGTCTTGGATGCATGGCGTATGCATTTACTTAAGTTTCTTGCAAATTCTACCTCTAGTTTCTTTTCCGAAGAATTCTGTGAAAAAAAAACTTCCTTTAGATCTTGCCTGCATAGCAATCTGTATTTACCCATGCGAAACTTCTTTCAACCAGTTGGGTACTCCCGAGATAAAAATCGCCACGCCTCTTCCATTAGGCAACCGGTGATCCACCTATTCCAAAACGCCTGGAAACACGCAACCAGAAACACGCATTTAAACCCTGGAGTCCCTCAAGGACCCGTACTGGATCTGCGCAGTTTACATCGCACAAAATGCGGCACACGTGTCCCGGCAGAAAAAGAGAGAGGATAGGATACCTAACCACAGTGATACAGAAGGTACGGATGAGAAGGGCCTTTTCTGGGTCGGATCGATGCCTGAGAAAATAAAAAAGGATCCGGAGAGGGAGAGAAAGGCGGCCAATCTCTATCTCTGCCACTTCTGATCGTGGAACTCTCTCGTGTACCTGTTGAGGAAAGAAGAGACGAGAGAGAAAAGCGAGGGAGACTTGTTTTTATTCGAAGAGAAGAGAGAAGCGGCAGAGCCGCGGTCAACGTAGTACGCAGTGTGCCTCTAACATCTACGGAGTATCGATCTTCAGAGGGAGCTGGGAGAGTGCGCTCATCTGCATTGGATTAATAGTCGAGAAGAGAAAAAAGAGATAAACGAACGAAGAGAAAGGAAAGGACAGCGCACTTTCAGATGGGAACTCCTCAGAATCAAAAAAGCAGTCTCGCGACGACGTTGGAACAAAGGAAGTTTTTGGAATGAAAGGAAGATGAGTATCCCGGGCTATTTCTTGGGAAAGATGGGATGGAAGAAAGATGAAAATTTTTTCGTAAGTCCATATCCTAGAGGAAATAATAGGAATATGGTCTTTGATCACCTCGAATAAAACCAGAGGTAAGGCAAAAACCTGAAGTTGAAACTTTTCTGCGAAAAAAAAAACCTGTTTCCCTTAGTCGAAATAATATGTCAGTAAAGTTCTAAGGCTAGATAATAACGCATCCCAGCTTTAGCAGCACGTCATGGTGGATAAAGAGCTTTCGTAACCGCTCCCATGATTCACGCTCTGTCAGGTTGAGGCCAGGGAGTATTCTGTAATACTTTGACACAACACCGTAATAACTCCGGAATAGAAAAAAATAATAAATATTTAAATAATCCTGAAAAAGCCAAGAAACTAAATGAATTACAAAATTAAATTCAAGAGAAACGCTTTGCATTAAAGAAAATATTCAAACCGAACCATCTGCAAAGGCGATTTACAGCGGTTTGAATAAATAAATGATAATTTAATAAAATAAATAATTTTCTGATTTCTGATCTAGGGAAATTATAAGGAAAGTTTCACGCCACCATACGTCAGAAAAGGCATCACAACATAAGTAAAAAGGATTTCCTCACACTGATGTTGCCTACTTAAAATTCCTTCATTAATATAAATTATAGCGATCAAATTTTATTTTGCTATGACATCTTTTATGAGCTTTTGAGTAATAGGAAAAATTGCCTCGTCTTTTAACAACAACAAAAGAGTAAGGAGAGAATCATTTAATGAAGAAAAGAAGAAGCCAGCTAAAAGAAAATAGAAAAATATTTCAGCAGAGCAATATATGGCAGGTCAAATACTAAACATGAAACAAAATAGAAATGAAATCCCAAATAAACTCTCTGTATCTGAGAGATGTCCGAGGCAGATCAAAATTGGACAGCAAACACGCAGTGAAGCTAGACTGGAACTGCCTCACCAAACAACCGAGAGATATATAAGTAACTTATTAGATTTTCTGAAACAAGCTACGATTATTAAAGTCACGATTGCAACTGACCTTAAAATTTGGAGTGATGAAGTCAATAATTAGTCTAATTTTAAACGTAGCCAAATACCTATGGCATGAGAAATCGCAAAATAAAGTCTATAAGGAAATCTTTGTAATAACTATACCCAATCGATGTTACTTTTTCGGTAAAATTAATGTTAATCCAGTCCAGTATTTTTTAACATCATGAACTTTTAATAAAGCAATCATCCCTTATTTTGTAATGCAATGGAATGCCCAATAATAACGTATCAATGCTCCTTTAATAATAAACACAAGAGAAGTCCTAAAGTCCTAATGATCAATACAACACGGGCATAGAAAGTTGGTGTTAGCAAGCTTACCTGCAATTAAATCAAAAAACAGAGGAAAACAAACAATATTGGAAATAACCAAGAGCGAATACGCTTTTACTAAAAGTAAAGTGAAACAGTTCTTAAATTTATCAATCGCATACGGCACCTTTTCTCACAGTCGAACTTCATCATATGAATTTTACAAGGAAAAATAAGAGTAACACGCTTGGAACATGAAATTCAGAAAACAGACAAAATTCCAAGGCTCAATCCTAAAAATTTTACTTCCATACTTATGAGAAAAATAAATGTATGCCCTTTTATTTGTATATGAACATTCCATTGCAAGAGAGTTCACAAACTTTTCATCTGCAAGAAAAACGAACCGATGCGAGAAAAAGAATGCGAATTATTTCCAACAGCTCACGAGGAATTGTTAAGCCCTGAGGTAACAGCGATTTTCTTAACCGATGCATTATTCAGTGGTGTACACACTGAATAACCTGAATACAAGGTCGAGCAGTCAAAACGGAGCCGAGAAAACTTCGGCAACTGTAACTTTCCCAATGTTTACTCAAACTCCACCCATGTTTACAAACGGACTTCAAAAGCTTTATGCCGCCGGGTATACAAGGTGACAGTAAAAGAAAAAGTTAAAATATGATTCGCATATGACGCTAACATTATGAATTCGGTTAAAATAAATGACTTTTTGCAATCTAAAGCAGCCAGGAAGGTCACAAGTGGATACAGCCTTACTTTGAAAAATAATATTATTTACTCCTGACCGCAGTATTTACCGCATTTCTCACTGTGACGTATGGAAAACAAACTGTTTTAATTGGCTGTTTTTATTGATTCTGATTAAGTGTCTCGGCAAGGCCCTTTTTCCCGCAGTTTTTTACAATAGAATTCGAAGTTTGCTACAAAATAAAATAGCTTTGTAAGTTTTTGCAAATTTTATATAGGCACAGCTTTTAAACAGGGAAGAGGGCAACTTTTAATCTTATCAGTATGAGGCGCCTTAAAACACTAGAATAAACAAGTGAAACATATCGACTTCACTGAGAATCGATCCCAGGTCTCCCACACACCGCGCTATATTCCAACCAAAGATTTCTAAGAGTCTATTCTAGGATAAATCTTCGGAAGTGAGATTTCTGGGTTCAAGTCCCAATCATGTCGTTACTTTTCACTTATTTATCAATGCAAAGATATTTCAGAATCCAAAAAATAAGGCCCGATGATGGAGCGACGCTCCGAAACCTAGGTAGCTTTCGCTGTTATTTGTTTGTGGTTCAGTATATATAAATAAATTGTTTCTCGATACTTTTCTATTTTCTGAATATAGAATACCACTACATTAAGGCCTCTACCATCCAACGTATTTTTCAGAATATTTAAACAGGATTCTTCGTTAGCACAATAATACCAATTTAGAATTCTGAACACCCAGACTTTTCTGCAACTATTTAGTAATTAAGAGAAGACTGGAAACTTTCACGATTCTTTTGAGATGCAGACCTATCACAAAACTTTGCACTTCGGTCATCCAATTTGTGAACGCCGATAGTGATAGAGCGGAAACTTCAAAGGAAAGGCTCGGCGCAGTTCCTTTTCTAACGTATAGACTCAGGGGAGTCGTCGTTCTCCGTGTCCGAGTGCTTTGTTTCTGCAATATTAAAGGGTAACGGAGTGCTTATAGTCTGGGCGTCCATTAGGTGATGAAATTCACGGCTACATAAAATGCGACCAATGATTTGGGACGGGAATAAAGGCAGCCCTTAGAGCGACAAACTTGATCATTTTATTGGTTTCCCACTGTATTTTTCGCCATGCGCGTAACCCCCGAATATCATCGACCTTCCGATAAGAGCGGAAAACCTTATGAAAGTCGGCATTTAAGCTGAAAGCTCTCGAACAAAAAGTCACGTCAATCAATGTTTTATGGCGATATCTATCCCAGGAAATAAAGCTGGTAAAGCACCAGAGGAGAGTTGAAAATATCGAGAGAAATTGAAAAGGAAAATTTCCGATATGTCCTCAACAGTTCTAGCAAATGCCTGGGTTTCCTACGACTCCCATACAAATGAGAGATTTCCAGAAAATCTAGAACTATGTATTTATCTATATTGGAAATTAAATTTTCAATCTATAATGATGACAACTAATTTATGAACCTTTGATGAACAAAAAAGCGTGGTAGTATTTTCTATGAGGGCGTATCCACGGTTGAGGTCACCTTTCACCTTTTTACCAACCGAGAACGAACCCAATGGAGCCCAGGAGCCTCTTTCACCTAATGCGAACGCGTTGCCCACTAGGTTATCTGGGGCCTTAGGAATAAAGAATTACATAATACATGATATATTTACATAACCTCAATCTGAGATTCTAACAATTCTGAGCTATCACTGCTTTCAAAGCCACGACTTTTTCTGAGATTCACTGACTGGTGAAGGCAATGATTAGCGATATTTTTAGGTAAAATGTACAACAAGAACAAGTTTCCAAACATTTTTGCATGCTTCCCAATGAAGTTATTTTCTTCGGAGGTTTAAAAATGTTGCAACAGTAAAAACTGCGCAAAGTTTAATAGAAATATTATTGGCGAAACGTTTCCACTCACAGAGTTATCTTCGGCCAGATAATAACTATCTGAAATTTGTGAATGTGTTTTTCCAGCATTAGTCATCGAGCTTACGGAGGCAACGGCTTCACGATTGATCACATAAAAAAATTTGATTAGTAAAAAACTTGGCATTAAATATCTTCCATTAAATGGAGCCCTTGGTGGAATCCAAAAATTGAATGATAAGTAGATAAGCAGCGCAGAATCTAGCAAGGGAACAAATTCCGATGCATTTCAAGAGTGACAGCCACGGAAGACAGCATGGTGAACTCAAATGTACTGGAAATGCCTCCAGCACATACCGTCTAAAATTTACACATTGGGAGGTTGGAAAGGAGCCAAAAACGTGTCCGGAAAAACCTTGTGATCGCCAAGAAAAAATAATCAATGAAACACGTTAATCGCCAGTTTTTCAGACCCGCATCTCTCGACTAATATAGTGAAGTGGTTTACTTTTAAACTTAAAGAGGAGGTAAAGCTCCAGGATGACATTATAACCTAATACTTTATCTTTGTGTATATGAGTATATGCTAAGTATACCACTCGACACGTCATTGTAATTACTACACTCTTCAGTAGTATGTATCGTACACTTACTGAAAATGTAAGAGTGAAAAACCAAATACAATATAAGAAACAAGTAGAGCGATAAATGATAATCAAAAAGGGTAGAATAACTGCTGAAGCTAAGCTCGACCGCATGAAGAATAACCAAAGGAATATAATAGATCGCATCTCAAAAACAATTCCACCCGTACCTACATAAGTACATTTCGGTACTTTCGGCGTGATGCAGTGGGTGCATGCACCATGACTCTACTTCCCTAATCGATTACTTTCACCTTTCTTTCGCGGAAAAATTAATTCCTGAAGCGACTTCGCGTTCTGAAGCATCTGAGTAACGCTCACTGATCTGTCGAAACAACTTCACAAAACGTAAAGCCTTCCGATGTCATACCTCCTCTAATTCCCGAATACAACACTTTTCGGTGGGTGCACTTAATGCATACTCAAGGTGAAGCCTAACCAGCGCCAAGTAACGTTGCTGGAGGACTTTTTCTTCGCTCTTACGGAATATTCTCGTCCATATATATTACCCATATTAAGCTATTCCTAAGTGTTAGTCCAAAATTCCACCGTATCGTTTCATCTGGGATCCGAAACCAAAGTCACAGTAAGCTTACAAAATTCTTAAATGGAATGGATAGGTAATCCCTTAGGAAAGGATCTAAGTGAGTTAAACGATTGAACAGATCGACTGGTAAGGGTAGAGAAGTAAGATCGCATAGGATGTCTTAGGAGGCGAAGCACCTGTCGAATTCTTCGATGATTGTGATGTGTTGCACCTGTGGAGCAACATAAACCATCCTTTTGAATGAGAAACTCGAGTTGATGTTTTAGAGGAATTAAGTGTACGAGGCTGCGATAAATTTCGCTGCTGCAGCTATGACGTGGGTCTCCTATAATTCATTCAGCAGAGTGTTACGACGAAGTAGATATATCTCTGGCCTACAAGGCGATCAGGCAATGTATCAAAAACAGATAAGGTGTAAATCTGCACTATTTACGGTCGGTAATACACGACCATATGGTGACCGTAGAGTAGTTTTATTAATTAGTTATTTCATAAAATAATGAAATTCTTTGCTTCCAGACTGCAGGAAATATAATACAGGGATATCGCACAATTTAACGAAGGATAAAAACAGAAAGGAAGAGGGAAAATCTAAAATATTCGTGGAGCACCTTCACCGAAATTAATCTTGAAGATTAACCTTACAGTAATGTCTAAACTTCTGAAGTATATTTCATTACTTTTACAAATTAATTTATGAGAAAAAGATCAGTAGCTGCGGCGAAGTACCATAAATTTCTTGGCCTCCAAGTATTTAACCATATCAGTCGATTTAACCATATATTTTAATAGAAGAGTGCTTTTATTAAATTTATTTACACTTGTTTAGGCCCTCATTACTCAGTATCTTTCGTGTGTAAATTTATGGAGTTCGTCTGTGTGATTAAGGCATACCTTTAATGTATTGGAAATTGAAGATAAGGTAAAAAAAACGAACGGCGCGCTTTCCACTATGCAGTTCGTAGATGGCTTCTTCCGCCGATCATCCCTTAGCTACAAAAATTATTCTTGGACTCATAAACTGCTATCAAAAGATAAAATTTTATTTTAGAGAACTTTTATACACCATCCCTTTGAAAATAATCGTTTCGAACAATAAATTTTATTCGGAAACTAGATAGGTAGCAGATGTTTGCTTGCATTGTTTAGCGATAAATGTATGCATTCATTGGGAGTTGATCGGAGTTGATCTGCATAAAATAGTAAAAACAAGAGAAGGAATACTTAAATGAAATATACAAAGGAGGCGTTTATTTCACAGGCTTCTCTAACCGGTCTGGTTGATAAAACATCCAACGCGGAACCCAGCCAAGAATGTTGGAAAACCCTGAGCTAGATCGCACCGAATATTTCAAAGATATATATAAGCATCCAAAAGATCAATTCAAACTACTAGATTCGAAAAACGACGAATGAATGTCTGGAGAAAGTACAGCAGAGATAGGAAAACCATTATATAATTTTGGCACTTAGCAAGGATTCTAGAGCCAAGAGGCGTGTTGCTACCCAACTGCAGCGTCGGATGACTCAGCCCCAAAATATCAATGGATCGATAAACCACCGGACGTTAAAAGAGCCTCCACGTGGTAAGCAAACTGTGCTGCAATTGCGGCTTGCCCACACACAGCTAAGACCTAGGGAATCCTTCCAAACACCCAATCCTTCCAAAACATTCAATTGGATAGAGAGGAATAAGGCCGATTTCCTCGGAGAAGGGGGAGACTCCTCCGCTATTTTTATCTATTTCTATCCTCGGCGAGAGCATCACGTGGCCAATAACTATGAAGGGTTGAAAACGGTAGGGAGTAACATAAACATTTTGCCCGCAGGAGTCGAGGAAGCAACCGCTTCACTCCGGAAGTTGAATCAGCTGGTCGATTTTCTCCATGCGGAAGGTCAAAGAAGCTGTAGAGGGCAACCTTACGAAGCAGGAATGAGGAATTCTGAATGTCTAAAAACTAAGGCAAGGATGCAACCGCAAGGATAAATAGATTTAATACGGAATGAGAAGACTCACTTTCTCTCCAACGGTGAACCGTAAAGAGGCTTTCGGTGAGCCGCATGAATTCCGTTTTAAGATATTTTTGTTTCATGGGCATGGGTTTCACCGCATGAAATTCCATTCTTTCAATTCACAATTCACTTAATGTAGGTTTGAATACTCGACGGAAGACTTGTACGTTTACATTTACATTTAAACCCTTCAAGCCGCCAATGGCGCGTGGCAGGGGGTGTAAAACACCGATAATCTTATCACACTAACTGCTATTAGCTTCTCTACTATACATACATACATAGGACTTTATTTGGCGAAATCGAGACTATAAAGTCCCATCTTCCATTTAACCAGTTAATATACGTTGTTATCAGAGACGCGAAGTTTTGAGTTATCAGTTACCATTACTAGTCTGAATCTCTCTCCGATTGTGTTCTTATTAACATTATTAATAATCAGGAAAATCGAGGAAGTATGTCAAAAAATTTCAAAATATCAAGAAAACTTAATCGAAAAATCAATTACATGGAACATCGCAGGTAGGAACTATCTAGCTTTATACCAACAAGACGTGAGCCCTATAATAAAGGATTATGAAAACAGCATTTATACGTTGCACGAAGGAACGAGGAAAAGTCGAATAATTACAAACAGCAATATTTACTGGAAGACGACCTTGGTTTCGACTCATACAGTCATCACGATCTCCCTTAAGCAACAGTTGAAAAGAAAACCGGGTTGAAAACCTAACTCGAACCGAAAAATAGTTATCTATTCCGTTTCTAAACAAAACTACATGACTAGGATTATAAGAACAAAATAACAAATACTCTTTTTACACAGATGTATTTAAACAATTCACGACCGGTTTCGGCACAGATCGGCCATCGTCTGGTGAGGAAATCACATACAAGAAGGTTTAAATAGCCAAAGTAATGTGTGAAGGAATACAAAGTAAGTGGGAGGGAAAGGAGAAGGGGGGGGGGGAAGAGGTAGGAGGACGGAAGGTTAGGGATTGTGAGTGCTGTCATAAAACTATATGAATTAAATATAAATGGATGAAGCTATATTAAGTACGTGTAACACTTAATTGCTGAAATAAGATGAATACTTTGTATTTAAAGTTACCTGAAGTGATTTTTATTCGTTATTTATTTCATATAACAGGTTTTATTCCAAAAATATAAACATCATTAAAAAAGCTAAGCTGCACAAAAAAACTAATTTCCGAAGGATATAATATTTTAACGGCCGGAGCGAAAATCTCCTGTTCGACGTTGGCACCCGGAAGCGTAACCGGAACTAAACGAGTAGTTGTTCTTCGTTGAATGGGTGCGAAAGCAGAAAAGAAAAATATTACGGTTCGATGCCCTAGTAGGGGTGGATCTAAATTGAAAAACTCGCGCAAGTGTATGGAGGTATAGCGGGAAACCTGCGGTCTTCAAGACAAATGCGGCCTTCCCGGGAGTTCAAGGTGGTCTCTTCGTCACTTCCCAAACGAATGGCCATATTCAAATAATATCGTCTGCCAATCCCGTTAATTACGGCAAGAGAAAAACATGGAAAATAATCCCACTCGGTGCACTCAAGTAATTGGTGTTTACTCAATTACAATGTTGACCTAGTTGAATGCAGGATATACGCAATTCAAGAGCGGTCTACCAATTTGTTTTTTTAAAAGCGTATACACGGCCTTCCGATTGGAGAAGGTTCCAAAACCCTGGTAAAGAGGAACATTAAGAAGTAACGAGACAACGGAAATAAGGTGACTGATATGTGTGCCTACCTGTAAAGTCAACAGCCGCAAGGCTGGTTGAATCCTCATCCCCTCCTTCATCAGCTACTTAAGGCTTTGGAAAGGGGATGAGGCGTGATGAGGAGTGAGGTAGTATGCTCTTTCTTACCTCACTGAGCCAAAAAACCATAGGTGGATAAAAACAGCGTAAGTATAGCACAACGGCCCTAACTTGTTAACGTAACCCTACGCGAAACGACCTTAACTTTTATACCTTTAAATCGAGAGTGGCCATCGTGAATGCCATTATTCAGCCTCGCTAATGACTCACTAGCTTTCATAATATGACAGCTATAAACAAGATTGAGGAAGAAGTTAACGAAACATACATTTTCCTTAATCACATGAATAAAGAACCTTTTTCCGTACATATCTTTCTTGTGCAGGACACTAAGGAAGACTTATCCAAGACGTAAAAGGAGGAATATTTTACAATTTGTCATCACTTGAAATCATTAACGAGACAAAAAATATTAAAATGTCCGACACTGCGGACCGCGGGTTCTCCTCTGATTTATTTTGAACCGAAAGACAAATGACAAATACTTCACTCACATAGATATGCGAGCTTAATGCACGTTAATATCAGGCGAGACTGAGGAAACCCATTTAAATCACCCATGAAATCATCCCCGCGGATCTTCCCAGCTTATCCCGCAGTAAACATGAGTATAGCACGAACTCTAATAAGGGCGAAGCCCGATAGTTAGCCCAAAGGGTAAAAGTCAAGAAGGGTGGATGTATACACCCACTTTCACCAGACCATCCACCAGATTGGTGCCCATTAACCGAGGTATTCCCACCCACGCAATCCGCCCTCGCAAGCCACACGACCTTGACTTCCGATGCTGAGGAGGATCCAGACTGGAGAGAGAGCTCTCCCGCCTAGCAGAGAGAGGACGTCATGAGGCACGCCCCTTTTCCCGCGGAATCTTCACGCCGCGCGCCTCTTGGAGACGCTTTCTCGCGTCTGACGTGGAAGTTGTCGCTAATCGTAGAAGGCAACGACCAGAGAAAAGGATCCGCCTTGCGAGATTCTTACAGATGAACTTCTGGCAAGCGTTCCACGGCACGCATCAAACACCGGTTTTCTCGAAGAACTACTTCTGAGTAAACTTTCAGGTACACAAAAACGAGTAGAAGGGATGGGTCTATATTTTGATTGTTAGCCCCTCTATGCGATAATTCATAAAAGAAAAAATAGCATACTTATATAATAAATACTACCATATAGATTTCATGGTATGGATGATGTAAGCCATTCGGATTAGATCCATTTTGTTTCAGTAACTCGCGAATATTTCCATGCAAAAGCACATGCGCGAGCAAGCAAAACAATCCTTAGCCGAAACTATTGGTAAGAAGAGTCCGAAAAAGACGAGATCTTATTTGAAGCGTTACTCCTATTTGCCAAAGTGTTACTTAATGATGAGATTTAGCAAACTTCTTTAGGAACAACTACATCTTCCGCCAAGTATGAGCCATGATTTGTCAGTTCAAAGACATAGCTATATTGAGTTAGAGGTCATCATACGTTAATTTCCACAAACAATTATTGACTTAAAATACTATCGGAGGACAGACAATACAGTTACCTAATTGTGATGTGACCAATGACATCAATGGAGTATTGGAACTGATATCGAAAACACGTATCGAGCAATGCAAACAAGGAGTTAGCCAATCATTTCATTGAGCACCAATCTATTTATTCCGCTCTTACACATGGTTCCTCCACTTTGATCATAAAAGCGATCAAATGAACCTTTTCCATGCTCTCGACGCTCTCCACTTCGACGTATTTTTCGTACCCCTTGCCCTTAAAATGCCAAGCATTTTTCATTTTTTGCACACGGAAAAATCCGGTTGCTTTCATAAATATCAACTCCACCTTAGTCAGTCGGGGACGATTTCGAAAACTTACGACCAAGTAGTATTATTCAAATACACGGATACTTAAAGTGTATCCAAATCAATATTTTACCCTCAAACCGTCAACACTTGATTAAGTTCTTAAAAGGAATGGTTTATTGAAAAACAGCGGGGAAGACAATGGCATTCTTCTGATCCTAAGGAAAGGGTAATACAGCCAAATCAACGCGGAAAGTATGAAATATACGAGGACATTAGCTTAACAGAATTCTTTCCTACGTGGGAAGTATGAATGAGGCTAATTCCGAATACAACAGCTGCCACCAACTCTGCAGCTGACAATCTGCTTATCTGTACCGCTTTATTGCCCATCTCTATGGGAATTTCACAGTAATGCAACAGGATGATTTCTATAGTGACAATGATTGAGGTGAAAAATCTGATTGAACGATTAGTACTACTATGAATCAAGAACTTTACTACACACGAATTCAGTTTGTTTTATCATACACGTTCTTCAGTATTAAAATTTACGCCTATATGTAAAAACACGGGGTTTCCGTCTGTGAATGATACTTTTTACAAAATTGATAACACCCGCATCATTCGAAACATTTCGCACCACGTAGGCATAGAGGACTTTAGATTTTCGCTTTCCTGGCGTATGCTGCATATGAAGTCCTCTCGGGTTCTCCACCAGGTTAGATGTATCTAACCCGAGAGGACTTCATCTATAGAGGACTTTAGTTCTATCAAATATGGAACTCTAACAACATAGGGTAGGCCATCCTTGGTTTAAGTTATTGTAATACAACTAAAGTGGAACAGTACCCGTTCTATAATAATATGGCATAATGCTACCGCACGGATTAGAAATAAAACTACTTCTTTATGGGACTGCCAGGGTAAGATATTCACGCAAGCGAAACACAACCGGGACGCAACCGGGGACTTCATCACTCAGACTGGAAAATAACATCGAGCATCATTTCATTCAAAACAAATAAATCACGCGAAACTAGGTGCGACTTCCAAACTACCATCCGACCTACCCCAACCAACCCCAGAGGGACAACCCACCAAACCACACCTTCACTTCCGGTTCTTACCTAACAGCGAAGGCAGATGCCGCTTCACCACCACCGTCCTCCCTTCCACAACCACGCACGCCGTCTCCGCCCCACCGGAAGAAGCCGGCGAGGATCCCGTCGAGGATCCCCCGCTCCCTTCCGGCGACCGGGACAGAGACCTCGGCGGGGGCGGCGGAGGAGAGGAGTCCTCCGCGGCAAGGTCCAGACCGCTATGGAAGCTAGGGCTTTTGGGAAGACCCCCGCACCCATCCCGGTAGAACATCGCCCTCGCCGCCGGAAGGCGGTTATCCTCCCCGTGGTGCACCATGGTGCCTCCGGCGTCGTGGGGAGGAGAGGAGGGTTCCGGTGCGGCCGGCGTGGCAGCCTCCACGGCCCGCCGCCCGCGGCTATTGCCGCCCGAGGGCACCCGCGCACCACAAGATGTGGGATTTACCCACCACACAGCACCCCAACTGTAAAATATATCCTAGGGATCGCGATCGATGTTCGCTTGGTACAAATTCCAGCACCGAGCACCACGAGTAAGGTCGTCTCTACCACACGATGGCGCACGAATGGCGGAGAAAGCACACCTCCCGACGGCCGGCACAACACAACAGTCTTTACAAGGTGCCGGAGGGGAGCGATGGACGCGGAGGATGGGGAGGCGACGGATGCGACGCTTCTTTTTTTTCGAAGCCCTCTAGCCTCTAGTTCGTACCGCCGCCGACAGGGTGGAGTGCTCTCGGGAGGAAAGCGGCGCTGGGATCGTGCGGCGGTTGGAGGAACTGAAAGAGCACGTGTTTGAAGACGAGGGGCGGCAAAAGGGGAAAAGACGCTGTGACCCTGGGCTAAGTGCCACATTTGAATGAAGATGACATTCAAGTGCGACGCCACTGGGATACTCGTTGAGGACGCCGACGCGAGCGATGGAGCAAATTCCGCAGAATGCAGTCGCGAAATTTCTTCGCTGATGTTTCTTACTTGGGGCAACGTTGCGGAATTTAACTTCCTTAAATATGGGGGAAACTACAGTTTGTTTATTTATCTATCTCAGCAGGCAGCAAATATCTGATGCATGCTTCGTATTTAAAAAGATCAGCTGGGTCACTTAGAAGGAGTGGAGTAATCCGCATGCCGTCGTCTCTTTCGCCATATTCAATTTGACTGATTCAATTGTAAGATTACAAGAAAAACAATACCTTAGCTCTATTCCTAAAACATGAAAGAGATAGGTATCTTAATATTGGATCAGTAGCAGTCCTTATATCAGTCCAAAAACATTCATGCCTACATGAACATTTTCCTATATTATACAGGCATAATGCACAGCTATATCTGTGAAAGTTCAACGTTATGAAATTTTTTCCTGGAGTATTTTTCTATGATTACATTCATCCCAAAATTTAAACCTTTCCATTATTTCACCACATTTACTACAGCTTAGTAGTTTCCCTCAATGCTCTGTTCAACTATTAAGGGCCCAATTCTCACACTTCAATCTGGGCCTCCAACGAATAGCAGTTGACATGCATTAGTAACATGATGGACAAAATTAAACGATCGCTACAGATATCCTTCAATCTCAATTATAAGTCACTAAAAATAATAGTAAATGTTCACGCCATAATTTCTGAAAAATATCGTATACTTGGGTTATATATATGTCTGACATACTTAACCTAAAGCGGTGGGCAATTTGGCCCGCCGATTGAAAATTTTGGGCAACACATTTCAGGGGCTTTAATTACATTATTATTTGATTTGTTCAATTTGTAGAAAGCATTGTTCTGGGCACATTAGTAATACTATTGGTAATGTAATGAAATACTATGGCATCAATAGCTTAATAGTTCAATGTAATTGTAATACAAAATAAGAGTAGAGAGGGTCAAATTTGCTTCGGAAAGAAATTCGGCGGGTAATTATAATTAAGGATGAGCCATTTTGATTGAGGAATATAAAACGCGAGTTTCCATTCAAGTTTCGCTACTTTTAAATCAAACGCACCGGATTAATGGCTTTAAGCCCACCGGAGACGAGCTTGCAACGAAGCAAATGATAAATAATGACTTCAGCTGCAAAATGAATAGGGGCCAAGGAAGCGCAAATTTCTCGATGCAATTTGTCTTCACGTACCCTGAAAACATTCAGTTACTCGGAAATTCAGGATGAAGCACTTCCAGGTAATTAGATGGAAGCAGTTAAGAAATCGTTGAAATAACGACGGTGCTAACTGGCGTCGAATGGAATGAGAGGTTAGAAGGGTCAATTATCGGGGGCCGTCAGAGGTAACAATTGATTAAGAGCCGAGTTTAAGTCGAGAGACCGCAAATCGTTTCTTTCCGTAAGCTACGAAGATAAACTCGAAGAAAAAGCGAGAAATTGAAAGACTTTTGTCACTTACAATACCCATTCTCTTCTCTAATTTGCTCGGTAAGTGTCTTAAGCCTTTCTCAAAAGATAGAGTGAAAAAAAGAGTATATGATAAAAGAAATTAACATTTCGCCTGCCGATAAAAGCACTAAGGGATGAAATGTTAGCGAAACAAATGACATAACCTGCATTATTTAAGATACACTGACAATCTAAGTAACTAAATATAAGTCTAATACCCAAGTTGAAATTTAAACGCAAAATTAGAAAACTAACGGGAAATTTGACAAACGTGTATATGCATTATCTAATTCCAGGAATAGTTTGAGGAATTTTACGATATCAATACATTTAACTGGAGAAAAATTAATACTCACATGAGAACTTTCACCCATGACGAAAGTAGTTCTGCTATTCTGTAAGTCTTTGCTTCAACCACGGTAGGATTAGAATTTTCAGCATCTCAAGATTAGTTATTAGCTTGGTCAATCTTACATAGATAGAAATTTAATTTTGAATGAGAATTCACTGGAGAGAAACTAGCTATTAACGATGCTTCTCAAGATTTAGCGCGGTACACCTTGACTTTTCGTGAATTTCAGTAGCAATAAGACAGCGCTTTAATAGGATCATATTAAATAACCACTACTATTCGTAGCAATTTTCCGAGCTAGAGCAAATACTTATATCTTAACTGTATTTTATCTCATTCAAAATGTTTTCGAGATGCTGAAAAATCAATAATCATCTTAAAGAAATGCAGGCATAGCATAATCAGAAAACGGCTACAATTAAAACTATAACCACCCTAAGAAAAACTCGATGAGATACTCCCGGTAATTACGATTTTAAACTTATGCTTTGACTAGACAACGAAGGATAAAAGGCTGTTCCTGACTAACAACTTATCAATAACTTTGCCACCATACTTGATTTTCATTGATCTATTGGCACTGGAAATTTATAAGTTATTCAAGGATAAACGGAGACGAAAATCTGATGTTACCGGACGTCGAACCTGGATCCTCTCTCATACGGAAGGATATGCTTGTGATAAAACGCCGAATCTAAGCAACAACTAACACTTCCCAACAAAGAAGGGGGATTAACCCTCCCCCTTTCCAGGCAAGGCTTATATATCCTTTGCTTCAGTCCACGACGACTCAAGTTTATCATCAAGGATGATTGCCGGACAACGTTTGGCTAAAATTGCCAAGAAATAAGGATATGTAAGTGGACCTAGACTAGAATTTCAACAATGATCATCTCAGAAAAGGGATCATAAAATTCGAAAAGCAAAACAAAGCTTGTTTTCAACAACTTCGCAAAATTCGAGTAAGATATTTCATCTTTCCCTCTAAAATAAATATGAGATTACTTAGTCATTCATTAAACATGCGCTAATACTTATATAAATAAAATTGATTTTTTACTTTAAAAATACGGTTTTTATAACAAAATAAAACTTTCATACATTTATTAACATTATCATATAAATATTTATAGACATTAAAGTGGACTGAATATAGGATAATTAACGGCTAATATATTTTTATGAAAAGTAAGACTTATCGAATGACAAAAAATTAACCAGAGTCCTATTGAAGTTCCTTTCTAAAGTAAGCCATGGTGAACAGATTTTTTTTCCTACATTGAATCTTAAATTAAATATGTTTTCAGCCACGTTTTCTGATTCAGAAAACATCCATAGTAATTTAAATGGAACAGCGAGGGGGAAAATATCAAAGAAAACATGATTGATCGCGTTTGCTGGCGGGCCAGCTTTGCTCGTATTAACAAAGGAGACCTGTGATATATAAACGCTGAGTGAGCATGTGGCTCGCTTTTGTAGCATCTAAAATGTCAAATTTATAAATAAAGAGAGCAAAAGCGTACGCGTCCGAAAGAAGATTAAGCCGTTCAAAATAACAGCTAATATTTGAGGATCACTTCGGCCGCCTCTAAAAATGCAGTCTGTGGAAAAATTAACAGGCTAAAAAAAAAAAAAAACTTCTACTCATATTCTATGAGACTCCAAAATTAATAGCGTGGTAATCACGAAATGCACCACGAATAACTTTAATCAATGTAATTATCTGGACCAAGGACTTCCTCCACAACTAGCAGCTCATGATGGCGTTAAATCGAATACTGTTAAAGTGACCACAGGTGTTTCCCAAGGAAGCTTAATTGGATCTCCACTTTTTTTGATAACCGTCAAAGACTAAGAAAAATTATTTAAAAATAAAATTTGAAATTAGCTTTAATTATTTCTACACAAAACGACTCGAGATCTATTACATGGAATTATAAAATCAATTTCGAAAGAATAAAGTATAGTACTGCTTGGCGAATGACTATTCAACAATGAAGTATAATTAAGTGTGTCCATATCCAGAAATTAAAAAATTCCCTCAGTTTTCCAGGGAAATATATTCAGTTTTTCAGGGTGTTCCACATACGTAAAGAAGTATAATTCTGTCCAAATACTAAATACGTGATGATTATTAGCCACTCGAGGTATCAGAAATGATAAGAAACGGAAAGAAATACGACTTCAAATAATTGTAATAGTTTACTTAGAACTTCGACGATCGAGCAGAATGACTTTTTCGAATTACAAAACGAAATTTAAATTCAGAACAATGACGGTAGTCATAATTACGAAAAGAATAACTATTTATAATTTATTTACTTAATGGCTTAAAAGAGGAGTTGGTAGAATATTTATATATCCTAATTGGTTGCGAACTTAGTAAGTGAAAATACAGGACATGTTGCTGATCACCATTGGGGATGAAAAACCGAAATCACGCACTAACCATCATAATCTGAGGAGAAATAATATACATTTTTAAAATAAGTTGAAAGAACGCAATAAAGTCATCTATAATCACCCATAAATACAACCGTCCAAAGAAGCAAATTAAAGAGGAATATTTTTCTAAATTATTAATTTCTAACTATCAATTTCTATAATTAAGATAAATTAAAAACTTGAATCGATGAAAATAAACGATTGAATTGTATTTGACCGGCGGCGAATCGAACGTAGATTTCAGCAAATTTTCATGAATTTAACGAATCGAAAAATCAATTGATCAATTAATTAATCAACAAATGACATTGAAAAAGTTTTAAAATTCTGATGATATCTCCCACCAAAAACATGAAAAATTCAAGAAAATTCGAATGTAATACATTAGGACTCTTTTTAATGAAACGTTAAAATTTTTTTTTTATCATAGTTGTGGGACGACTGCGCAATCGAATTATAATATTTTTTAAATATCTGACAGGAAGAACCACAAACATATCTTATTTCATCGTGACCCAATATCATTAGCATTAGAAGAACTAAAGCATTGACTTTCTCTGCTAGTAGCTTTGCAATTCAAGCAGCCGATTTTACGGACATTACGAGGACTTTCTCGGCCAGTCATTTCTCTTACGGGAGCAGCGCCTTCTTTCTTAACACGAAGAAGAAGGGAACGACGAATTTAATGGACCTGTCAGAGGAAAAATATTGAAATAAACAGTAAAAGCGTCTAAGTGTTTCCTACGGATCCAATGACCCAAGATATACTGTAAATGGCTATATCTCTTGATCCTCTTACGGAAGCAAAATCTCTCAAACGAGCATCTCGAATCACGCTATACCAAAGGAGTTCCTTGTGGTCGGAGCGAAAGGGAAAACATCCATCTTAACGATGCGTAAAAACGCCATCTCAGAGGAGAATACAAAAAATACATGGAAGATGCTCTCATCAGTCAGATTTGAAAGAGAGTGGATGACGAAGACTCATAAAAACAATGAATAAAGACTCGCTTGCGTTCTTAAAAGCAAATCCTGCAGCAATATGGCTTAAATTGGAGTGCTAAATAAGCGCATTTTTGCTACACGAAGAACTTAGCTGTAGCGATTCGTTAGTTTAACATGTTAAATTTAAAATCAATGAAAATAGTACCCGCAAAGAAAGAGATTAGTGACTAGTAAAAAAGTTAGTGACTTAACTTCCGACAAATTAGCAATACAATCGAAAAATTCCGATACCAACTAGCCATTCATTTCTTTATCTAAATATACGCAAGTGAGGCATACGTTTTCCATCACTTATGTATTATTGTGTTTAAAACTAATGTTCGTTGCTTTTATCTTAAGGATTTTTCCCGTCACCTCCTTATTTTTCACCGACAGTTTATCTTTGAATTTTAAGGCGCACGCCCATAAAGCAATGGGTTAATATCTGAGGTATATCTAAGAAAATACCAACATCCATTTTTAAGTATGAGGTAATCAGAGTAAGAGAGGATGAGCTTATATCGATATGAAGTAAGTAATTTGAGCGAAATTAACTGCAACTAATTTTTCTTAAGACTCCTAATTCGTCGCGGAGATTGAACTTCCTCGGCGAAATATTGCAAATCGTACAGCAAGTCAACTATCAAATATTAAGTGTCCAATGAAGGATTAATACTGAAAATTCAATTCCACTAAAATATTAACCACTAAAATTAGTTGTTCAAAAACATTTCATTCAAATCGATATTGCTTATTTAATCAAATGATTACGCGGGATCAACTACCACCTTGATAGTAATAATGAATTGATTAAAATATCTGAATTCAAAAGAAACGTGGGATAAAAAAATTTACAATAATTTTGAAATTTGAATGGNGGTAGGGAGTTCTAGTATTAAGAACCAGCGATCTGGAAAGAATCTTAAAAAATATGCAGGCCATCTTTAAAATTCAACGTAAGTTCGACCAACAACTCGTTCCGGTATACAATTTATTAGTAGACAAAGGACGCAGAAAAAATTCTGATGTGAGGCAGTACCTTGTGACCAGTGGGGCTTCAAAAGGCAAACTTAGGGATGTTTGTCGTGGGTTTGAATTTTAAAGATGGTACGTATCTTTCATAGCATTCCTGCAATCATTTCATGATAAATTGGAATATTTTTAAATGTCTTTTGATTCAGGATCGAGATAGAGACATAGGTGAATGTTCCCTTCATTCCCATTGCCTCAGTCTTGATCATGATTTTATTAGATATGACTGCCACTGAGGAATGAGAGGCGCTAAATTACGCCATTCATTTTGTAAACTACTTATAAAATGCAATGATAAGTGTTACTCCAAGGGCCATTGCTTCGCACTTATGTGGAATTTTTCGACCAACAGCATTCTGGACAGTGAAAAACGCAAAGAGAAACCACCTCACTCCTCATCTCGCCTCATTCCCTCTCCAGGGCTATTGGTGGGTAATGGTCAAGGGGATGCGGTTCAAAATCGACCACGAATTGAATGCTAAAACAACATCCTTCATACATGTGTTGATAGGTAATCACTTAAAGCGAAAACTAATGTATTGCAAATTTGGTGATGCAATTCATTCAAAAATTTACTCTAACCCTTCATTGTAACAAAGCAAAAGGTGAGTGAGATTATGAATGTTAATTTTTTTCTTTTCTAATTTTCATTTGACACCATCACCAATTCAATGCATCTTGCTCAGCGTTCATGGACGTAATAAACTATCATTATAAGGATGGAAAGGAAAGGTTTAAAACGGCTTGTACAATAAAAAATTTACAATAATTTTGAAATTTGAATGGTGGTTGGAATCTTATATTTACTCCCATAGTTAGTAAATTTAAGCCTATATAATGAATATAAGGACATCTAAGAATTAACCTGCCTGACCAGGGATTATGATAACTACTCTTAATTCATTTTGAATTCAATGATTTTACATCAAAACTGCTACCAACAATAAACTGTAAGATCACTGAAAGAAATATTTTTCCTAACTATAAAAAATACTTTATGCACAATCGTATTATAACAGTCGTGGTGGTAAACATTCAAATAAATCTTTTTCCAATAAAAACATTTTCTACGACCCTAAACTTCCGACATAACAATGATATCATAAGAGCGTCCACTGAAAAAGTCCATCTATCTCCCTTCACCATCTCCTGTCGGAATGGACCATCGGGAAAAGGTCTTGGTCAACCCTTGATGTATTACGCCATTTGTAAACTTCCCTTTGCCCATACCAATGAGATAATCGCCTTAGTTTCCTCCTGTCTGCATTTATCTTGACCATAATCGGAGTGGACTCAGAAGTGCGTGTATAAGATGACGATCGGATTTACTTCGGAAGATTTATCTTCGTTCGGAGTGTAAACACATCCAACCCTTCATAAAACTACCACCGACATTGCCGACTACTGCCAACGCTGCGCGGTGGTCTCTTACAACGACTACACGTACAATTGTTACCCATGTAATTCCCTACATTTATAATTGTATTTTCTATTACCACTTATTCAGATATAAACTTCATGTGGAAGCTACCTAAAATTAATATACGATCAATCGATGAAGCTATGCGAATGAAAGTGTGTTATAGAGAGGAAGGACATATACTTTTCTTCGCACAAAATAATTACCTATATGATTCCTAGTATTCATAAGTTTCCTTGTATTATTTCCTATTTCTTCTTATAAAGAAATATATCCTTCCTTCCTCATGGATTTCTAGAACATATCGGCAGCCTCCGTGGATATTATGAAAGAGTGATGTCATGATAAGACAAAATGCGCTAAATATTTCGTTAAAAACACTCCTAAAAACATTTATAAAATACATTAATCCTTTGTTTCTTTGCAAGAATCGTTGGATGAAACATTTGATACGAAAGAAATAACATTTTGTGTGTGTTTAATTACAACTGTTTTGTAGTTTCAATTACATACAAACGCTGCTAGTTTCCTTGCGCTGGGTGGCAGGAGTAATTTTACTGCACACTAATGTTTGGGATAGTATGCAAAAGCCCATAGAGCAAGACAAAATTAGACAAAACATTAACAAAATATGTTTATACCATCATATAAGGAAGTTGGCTTTATTTGATTTTGCAATGATATTGCTAATGTGAATAAAAAATTGAAAACTGAGTAGCAGAGACTGCAGTAGGAGTAAAGAGTATGCAGTTAGGTGTAGAGTAAGCAAGGAGGAAGAGCGAAGCCAGGTTGGAAAGGTAGGCAGTAAAAAGATATAAAAGCCTTACTAGATAAATATGTGATCAAACCATTACAGTGGCCTAAATTAAATCTCTTTTATTTACTCAACTCAACTGTTTACTCCTCAAAATGCCCCCTTTTGTAGCTTTATTTAGATAAGACATTACCGAAGCTCCCAGTCCCAGAGAATAACGAACCTAATTATACTAGAGAAGAAATTGTTTCTTTTGGCTTACACTTTGATTCCAATTCCGTTCAAGCTTAAAGTAATACCCGTACCGTTAAAACTTCCAAATTGTGAATCAACAAACGAATATTGCTCGCTGAAGTTGAAAACATTAAACCCTTTGAAATATTTCGTCGGACGGATACGCATTGGAAGACAGCCGCTTTAAATCATTCTTTTCGGGGAATTAAAATAAAGAAAACGAAGGAAACCGGCTCGTATCCCAGAGAGGTAGGACTTTGAGGGGGTGCAGACTATTTTCGTCCACGGAGAGTTTGGGAAAATACAAAGGCAAGCAAAACAGACGAGACAAACGCGGAATTTGTGCACGCTTTTTTCTACATTCCGCTCAAACTCATTAACGTCACTTTTAAAGGAAAATATAATTCTTAAAAACACCGCCCAAAATGCGTTGGGTCAGGAAGGCCAAAACATTTACTTCACAAAGTATTAACTTACGAAGCTGAAAATAAAACATCGCCGTTCATTCTGAGCAAACACAAACTTCTGAAAAAAAAAAGGCTTTTGAAAAAATTCCACTTATCACAAATTCACTTATCATTCGAGGAAAAACTATGAAAGATTTATAATAATAATGATTTGCACTGGAATCTTCTCATGGAGTAGAAAAAATACAAAAAACACAAAGATAATATAAAAGAAAAAAACACAAATATTGCTCAGCAGAATATAAAATACAAAAGAAGAATTAAACGAGTATGAAATACAAAAGGTTTTTTAAACATTTGCAGTTAAAAGATGATTAAATAATCTTTCTTTAAATACAGTCAGGTAGGGAGTTCTAGTATTAAGAACCAGCGATCTGGAAAGAATCTTAAAAAATATGCAGGCCATCTTTAAAATTCAACGTAAGTTCGACCAACAACTCGTTCCGGTATACAATTTATTAGTAGACAAAGGACGCAGAAAAAATTCTGATGTGAGGCAGTACCTTGTGACCAGTGGGGCTTCAAAAGGCAAACTTAGGGATGTTTGTCGTGGGTTTGAATTTTAAAGATGGTACGTATCTTTCATAGCATTCCTGCAATCATTTCATGATAAATTGGAATATTTTTAAATGTCTTTTGATTCAGGATCGAGATAGAGACATAGGTGAATGTTCCCTTCATTCCCATTGCCTCAGTCTTGATCATGATTTTATTAGATATGACTGCCACTGAGGAATGAGAGGCGCTAAATTACGCCATTCATTTTGTAAACTACTTATAAAATGCAATGATAAGTGTTACTCCAAGGGCCATTGCTTCGCACTTATGTGGAATTTTTCGACCAACAGCATTCTGGACAGTGAAAAACGCAAAGAGAAACCACCTCACTCCTCATCTCGCCTCATTCCCTCTCCAGGGCTATTGGTGGGTAATGGTCAAGGGGATGCGGTTCAAAATCGACCACGAATTGAATGCTAAAACAACATCCTTCATACATGTGTTGATAGGTAATCACTTAAAGCGAAAACTAATGTATTGCAAATTTGGTGATGCAATTCATTCAAAAATTTACTCTAACCCTTCATTGTAACAAAGCAAAAGGTGAGTGAGATTATGAATGTTAATTTTTTTCTTTTCTAATTTTCATTTGACACCATCACCAATTCAATGCATCTTGCTCAGCGTTCATGGACGTAATAAACTATCATTATAAGGATGGAAAGGAAAGGTTTAAAACGGCTTGTACAATAAAATTATGAACATGCATGAGAATGAAAAAGAGAGTCCAGAACGAAAGGCTTCGATAGACGGTTATCCTTTGTTTCCATAATACTAAAAGAATCTCGAAATGTGAAAGCAGGAAAGGTCTATTCCGAAGGGGTATAATTGTAATTAGGTTACCTATGACTTCGAGAATCAAAATATTGCCTTGGAATTGTGCTAATACGGAGAGCACCATGAAATTTCCTCATTAAACCAGGACTATTCGGTAGTGTTTTACTTATTATTCTGTAAGGTGTTATTAAACTCATAAACAGTTGTTTAATTGTAGGCCCGGGATTAACAAAATCTAACAGGCTATGACCTTGTGTCTTACGAGTTAGCTCTTGTTCCGCTGAAATTTATGTCTGGAACTTTGGATTACAAGGGTCAAGTTGTGAGATTTAAAGGGCTAGATTAAACAGAGGGTTATAGGAGAAAAAATGGAGCAAGGAGAGATTACGGAATATTCGTAATATGCTAGGATGAGATACTGTGCGTTCAGAATTACGAAGAAATGATGATTCAGGAGGCTTTCAGTGCCATAAATTTCAATATGAGAACGTCCTATCCAAAGGTAGGCAAGTATGAGATTTAGAGATGCACCTTGACCTAAAAAGTTGAATACTTACCTAAGTTTTATAGCTCTGAGCGATAAGTACTAAGACTTGAGGACTTTGAAAGAAGTAGGCGTGAAAACAAGTGGCTGTAAGATATTAAACTTATCACATAAAAAAATGGAAATGAGATAGATTAAAAGAAAATAAAACCAGAATATTGGTTGAAAAATAATTCGTAAAGGAATCCTAACATGGAAATAAAGTTATGTCTACGACAAGGATAGCAACATCTAAGAAACAAATCACTGGTGGAGCTAGACGGAGAGGAATTGACTAGCTATCTACAGATAATAATAACACTATAATGGAAACATGAAGGTGTTCACAATTAGAACCAATGTGATAATTAATATTATTGAAGAGCAAAAAACAATTCCCTAAACGGAAAAACTCGATTAACCGGGACTCGATGCCGAGACCTTGGCGGAAAGCTAGCACGCAAACCACGCTACCGGTATATCCTTCATCTAATTAAACATCTGCCGCTAAGCGGATTCGTACAGCAATTCCTAAATTTGCTATCGAAATAAAAAGAGGAGGATGCAGGATGATTTAATGCCAAACAGTACGAACAAAGTACGCTAATTATCCCGCCTACACGCGCGCTATCATTCATCCTGTTTTCGATTTAGCGATAATCCAAAGGAAGTAAACGGAGGAAGAGAGCCAATTAATAAAGAGACAGGTGCGAGTAATGACCAAGTAGCAGCACACACGTGCGGGGTGTAATTAGATCTTATCGCATCCGTTCCAAGAGATTAAGATGAAGTGGTATCTAAAAAGAGCAACCGGTGATCTTAATTTAAAAGGATATGATTTACTGCAACGCAAGTATACGTGAATATATACAACTCTCTTAATCCAAGCTGGGTACCAGGAAGATATACGTAAACTTCATCCATAATGTAATTCTAATACTGGGGTAAACAAACACTAATTCAGATTTGCTATACTTCCATCCACATTAATACCCTACGAGTCGCATAAATACATAAAAACATTCACGAAATATTTCAGGAATGAAGACGTAAGATACCTCATACAATATCTCCCGCTGTCGGGTACTGTTTACAAAGGGAGAAATGAAAATATGGTCCATACGAAAATTTACGCAAAACAGAAGACTGTACGAGTAGGATAAAAAGTAAATTTACTGATGTATAGATCCATAAATGCACAAATTTATTAACGGAATTAAAACATTTTATTGCTACCCACATATTTCAGGAAAGAGGTAAAAGAAATACTTATGAAAGAACGCAAAATATCGTCCGACTCCTTAAAAGAATGTTTAAATCATAGTTTATGTAAATAATGTAGTACTTTGTAAATTTTTCCTTAAGTTAGTTGTTTGAAATTGTCATGGTGTTTGTTTTCCAGTATATAACTGATAACTTCCAAGTAGAAACGGACACGAAAAAAGTCTGACGGTCCCGGTTCCGTCAGACTTTTTTCATGTCAGTTTCTCCTTGGGAATTTTCCTAGGTGCACGCCTTATCGTGCCAAGTCACCTAAACCTTTTTCCTTGAACTGATAATTTGTTATATTTTGTTTGAAATTTACTCCACTATGGGGCTATTACTGAATGTGAATCTATTTAATTAATAAATAAATAGAAGATTATAAAACATTTATGTATATGCTACAACCAAAGGTCAAAAAATAGTTATACATTGAAATGCACAAGTTATTCCTACGCGATTGAAAATTTATTACCACCAGGCATCGCATTCTTTATCGATGAAAAATAAAGAGGAAAAATCAACATTTCACAGCTAACGTCGGAGTGAAACGAGTTGTCGTTTTTCCTAGAATTAGGACGGAAAATTCATTTCACAGAATACTTCCCGCGAAATAAACAGAAGCTGGTTTAAACGAAACATTATTTGATGGTCTGATTTACAGAAAATATTTTAGTGATGTAAGCTTGCATATTAGATGCAATTAAGTCAAGGCAAGGAGACAAAGTTTACGAGCCCCTCATAAGGAAACTTCACTTATAAACAGTTAAATTATCGACGCTTTTATGTTTTATTAAAAAGACTCCGTTGAAAAAAATGCATCAGTATGCTACTGCGTAAAAGCTACAGTAAAATAAAACACACAGAAATCATATTCAATTCAATCTGATGCTTTAAGATTTCCCGCCGGTAATGATATTTCGAAAAAAATCAAAAAGAACTATAAAACCGAATAATGGGATTTTGGGGCCAAAAAGTTTTTTTATACATATATTTCTAGAGAACAAAAATATTCTTTTTATGAGAAATATTAAATTAAATACATTATATAAATTATGGGGCCAAAAAGTTTTTTTTAATGTATCCGTGGAAGAAAAAATCCTTGAATATATTAATAGAACAAAATCATTAATTTTTTCACAATAATTATTTACGAATACATTTTATACCTTTCCAGTATGTCCTACTTGCATTTTTCGATAAAAGAATCGAGTTTCTGCAGTCAATTTCAAATTTCCAGGGTCAAAAACTGTAGTCTTCTCATTTCATCAAGTTCTTCGGAACATTTTCGTCCAATCATCCGACTACAGTCACCCCAAGTGAGGTTTCCTTGTTAGTTTGGTCTCAAACGACTACTTTGAACTTTTTAAGACCCTTACCTCTATCAAAAAAAAACTTCCCAGTGGAAAACGTCGACCGTTTCCTGAGTAAACTAATAACATAGAGGGCACACAAGTTTCTGCGATCCTCAATTCAGAGGGAAAACGGTACAAGAGGAAAACTTTGCAGTGTCTTCTTTTAATACATTTTCGGCTTCTACCGTTACCACCTTGCTAACAAAAATTCTTGGAAAATATTTTGGGACGGAAATGCCTTAAATACAGTGAATGAGAGCGTCCACTGCGAATACTTCCTCATTGGCAAATTTGAAAGAGTTTTTAAGTGCTTCGAAAACTAAGGTTATTTCACACGATTCCACCTGGGATGGAACCCAGACCCGTTCCAGCCGAACCCGTTACCCGCATAGCTATCCGGATGCTCCGAAACTTAATTATAATTTGGAAAATTTTGCATTTTGCGCTCAATATTTGATCGCGCATTAGGAATATTTTCAAATATGATTTAAATTCGTTATAAATAACAAGCTATTATTTAAAGGATAAGTAACCAGAATTCTTGTCAGTTATGTCTCAGGAAAATACTGCCTTACAGCTTTATTTCACAATATTACTACGTATTTAACCATAAAATAGTTTATTACAATCAAAAAAAGTTGAAAATATTTCGTGACGCCACTTCCTCCGACTGTTTCTATGAAACATGAAACCGGTCGTAATTAAAATTCGTGTAAACTAGATCACGTTGATAACATACATGCCTATATAGTTTCAAACATCAGGAGAGCAAATTTAAGGGAATTCACAACGAAGACGTCTCCCGGATACTAACCTTCGCAGCTATATTGAAAACCAATATCATCATATTGAATTACTGAGAACAGGAATGCTTGAAGCTAGACAGCTCAAATAGAAACGTTATCCTTATAACAGCAAGTTCGCAGCTTAATAGAATTCTTAGATTTGAGCAATTTTCTTGGGAAACAGCCGCCTATTAGAAATCCTCCACAGAATCTACTTCCGATTACATTGAATACATTTAAAGGGATCGCTCGACACTGTTGACTACGAGCAATTGCTGATAAAGCACGAAGGCTAAAAAAAGGATTTCACTGGTAGAAGCACTGATCGATTACTGCCAAAAGCGAACATTCATCGCGAGGGATATCCACGTATTATATGTCATTTTCCTTATTTAATCCAAAAAGAGATTTGTTTCAAGATTATTTCGCAGAAGATATTTTAACAGCAGGAATTTTCCTTAACTTACTAAATACTAGTGTCTGTTGTTTAATGTTTAAGTCATCAGCTCAAACGTGGTTTAGGTCGTCCACGCCTACTGTTAGCTACCAAAGGCTATCGGAAGTTCTGAAAGGAAATGAGGTATACTAGGCAAGACGAGGAGTGAGGCAAATGTAGCTCTTGCTTTCCACATAGCGACAAGAAACTTCAAGTCAATAAATCACGTAAGTGCAGCATAACTTCGCTGAATAACACTTTCTATGCTATTCGATCGGGAGTGATCAAAATGAATTCCATTACTGCTCATCAATAATACCGCCTCGATTCTCATATTATCACAGCTATGAATAAATCCGAGATGAAGTAAATGACATTTTTCTCTATCCTCAACCATAAGATAAATTAAATTCCAATTCAACTTCTACTTATTCATACATTAAAGCAAGGACACTCCTGTGTCTACCAATTTTATTCTACTTTTACGTGAAAAACGAAAATATAACAGTTTTTATAAGCTAATGACGTAACTCTCAATCAGGAAAGACGTACCGATTGTCTACCCATAAATAGGGGAAAAAATTTCGCTGAATTAAAAAAATGAGCTATTTTAGTCGCAAGTGACTCTAGAATCAAGAGATAAGGTGAAGGAATAGCTAATTGGACTCTGACGTTTATCTTTCGATATCGCAACACGATGAACTCTGGCAGGTAACATAATTTGAACCCAATATTTTCCCCTCCATACCTCCCAGTAGAAGAGGTACAAAAGGCAGTTTCGCGGAACGAGAAATACGATTACTTCGCAGAAAATTTGGCAGACGAGCATCCCCGCAAAGAGATACCTGGAAATGAATTTGAATTACAGCGACCCAGTTTCGAAATTTATTCCAGCAACGTACGCAAGATTTATTTTATAGCGAATGGGCTCGCAATGGCTCACTATATTCCAGGAGAATGTTTCTTAAATTTCTTTCATAACCCCTTCATCTGTGAGAGCCCCGATCATTAAAGAGTACATTACTCCTACATACATGAACCTTCTATCTATCGACCATGGTACATTAGATTCCTTTGTGAATTCCTCAAGAGCAAACAACGTCATGTATTTCATCAAACTATTATTATTAATAACGATTATTTTTATATTTCTCTGCCTTTTCCTCGCATCCTATCATCAAAGGCTTTCTTCGGCAATCTTCCCTCTCTGTGTTTGAAAAAAGAATTATCATATATCCCTTTCCGCGGTTTTTCTCACCCCCTCTTCCTGTGTGGGTTTTTTTCTCTACCACCTTCAGTTGTCCTGATTTTTACCATTAAAAATCTCTTTTCTTTTTTAATTCTTTTTGTATTTTTTCAAAAATAGTAAACACGAAAGTATACTAAGATACGAGGTTAGGTGGAAAAGAGGTGTACTCATGGAAAAATTCGCCATTAATAGGCCAAATAACAATAGCCCTGATTTGTGCGGCACTTGATCACGGCCCACGGATACTGTTTCGGACGATGATAAAGTTTCGATTTGTACGATTCCATTGAACAAATCTAGCTAAAAATGCAAAAAATAATCGTTGGTAGTTCGCACCTGACAAACCATTCCTAAAAATGTATAACACCAGCGGTGAAAACTTGAGAAACACCTCGTGTGAAAGAAAACAGTTGTGACAGCGATTACGACATTTAGATTAGAAAAAAGAAAATAATAATAACAACAACTCGTCTTTATTCATGGGCGAGATTGAGACTAATTAGTCTCTTTTTAAATTTAACCCTTAGTCATTACAGGTAGAAAGAAAGAGATACTGGGAGTTGGACTAAAAAAGAAGGCAATAAAAGAAGAAACTATTATGTGGATTTTTAAAAAACCTAAGTCTGCACTTAGGAAAAAATAAACTAAAACCCTGCAGAAAAACACCCACGTGAAAGGGGGCGTGAAAAAACCTGCGAAACCTACTGAAAGTGACGACTAAAATTTAAAAGAAGAGGGGAAAATAAGTAAAAGAAAAGTGTCAGCAACAAAGCTGAAGAAAAGGAGACAAAAAGAAATGCATAATTCTTACAAAAATTCAAACAAAAACTGATGTTGGATTTGAAATTATACATACGGCTTACAATAGCAAGTGACGAAGACAGTAAACTGTATTTTTTTGTTTTCTTTGTTCAGATCGCTTCAGTGGTCCTGTTCGACATTTTAAACACGAATCTTATTGAAAATATATTCAACATCTTAGAAAAACTCTTGAGAACCTATCCGCTTATTTCTTACACAAATCTTAGTCTCGATTTGGTCCTGCTTCCATATCTTGATTAATGAAATATTTATCATTTGTATTTTGATACAGGATAGAGAAAATGTATCATTTATTTACTATTCTCTCAGTCTTGCTGACCTCTGTTATGATATGAAAGCTACTGAGGTATGAGTTATGCTGAATAATGGCATTGATTTAGGGCTTCTACTTTGAAATGTTACGAAAAGTGTTACTCACGGAGTCACTGTGCTTCAGTAACGTAAGCTTGTTCTGTCTATGACATCCTGGCTCAGCTAGTAAAGCAAGGACAAAGTACCTCACTCCTCATCTTTCCAAGTAAGCCTCATTTCCCTCTCATAGCTATTCGTACATAATATAGAAGGGATGAAGTTCCAACAGGCCTTCGAACTGAACACATTACAGAGTCACGAATTTTGTACCATTCAGATCAAATACACCATGGACAGGTAATTTTTTTATGGAACCAGTCCACTGTGCAAATCGCGGGTTTGATGTACTGGTTTCTTTCGAAAGGAATAAAATTAGGCAACCTAAATAAATCCTAAGAACTATTTAAGATTTCAATTTCGTAAGGAATCCGCTTATGATTACATGCAATTCTTTTCCTGTTTAATGTCAATTATTTCGTTCATCTGGGTCACTAGGAGGATACGATTTTAAATCCACCCAATTTCGCCAGAAACAGTTTATTTGAAAACTTCGACAGATAACTTTTTTACGTCGTTCGCTCGCGAGGTGCATCGGAAATACGCTGCTCAGCATCTCAATTTGCATATCGTTTCGAAAGCTTCGCGAAATACGCAAAATACTTTCGAGATGCCGACTTCTGCGCAGTCACTCAACGACCCACGAGAAATGTAAAGACGTGTGCGGAAAATCAAATTCAGGTGATACGACATGCGCTTCACATGCGCGCTTGGAAAGCATTATTCATGACCCGAGCCAATGTTACAGTTTACTATCCTTTTTAAGGGATAATATAAAGGGTTGTCCTTAAGTGGATAGCTTTTCCTCTAAAACTTTATAAGATGGTTCAAAAATTATGATAAAATAAACGCATTGATCTCAAATAAGAGCACAATGTAAATTCGTACTGAAATATCTTGAACAAACCAATTCAATTACACACGTGCTCAGCAACCACTCTAAATTCGGAGCAGAACATCGGAATACGAATAACATAAAACGATATGATTAGTATGAAATCTATTTTTCGCGACTAAATATGAAAGTTTCACATAAAAATTGCATATCAGCACATATAATCACACATTAAGGAAATTGAGGCAAATAAGGAATACAGAACAACATTTAACCAAAAAATTTACGTTTCGAGATCTCAGCTTCGAATTCTTGTACAGAATCATCAAAAGCAAGTCCAACACAAATTTAATTTTCTATGCTAATGAAAGCCAAATTGTGAAGCCTGTCTTGGCTTATCGATTAACGCAACGTTTCTTGAATATATGAATTTCGACGATGACCGTTTTCCAGCAGCAAAAGTCACCGAAACTCAAACTCGCAAAGTTATTTGCAAATTAGGATAGACTCCGATCAAATCTCTAGTAAAAATATATTCCGAAACCTAAGGAGGATTTTTTTGTTACCAGATAAATCTTTCATTGATTCCAATTTTCCGATTAAATCCACGGCGCAAATACTCCTTTCTCATCACGAATTATCTTATAATATCGTCACTAATTATTCTTTCCTTTTATGCTTGCCAATCTTTAATTTCATATAATAATCTTTCCTAGATAAGTCTTGTGTATTGACAGAAAGCACCAATTAATGTTGTTATAATAGTAATAATGGTTGGCTACGCTTCTGTTGCCGCCCTTTAGAAGCCACCCCCCGGGCGCGATGCACCCCTTGCACCCATAGGACGGCGCTGGTCTGATGTTACGATACTTTCATAACTTTACATTTGAATGACCAACCCTACGAGTAACGACGGAGAAGGTCTTTACTCACCAACCGGCGATGGACGTAAATAGAAATCCAACAAGAGATGAAGCAGTACTCACCTAAAAAGAAAAAGAGCAGAGATAAGTAAAAATGGATACATCATTCCCGGAGCATTACATTTTAATTACGAACATTTGAACTAAACGAAGAGGTAAATTTCCTTTGGATAAAAAATTAACTTCGTTGAAGTCACCATTAGAACTTCATAAATTTATTCAATGATGCGCATTCCCTGAATCCGAATTTTCTAAGCAAATTTTTACGGCAAAAGTTCAAGGTGAAGAGCGTAATACAGGAAATAAGTATTGCGTGCTACAGTGCAATGATATTGTGTGATATGAAGTGAAAAAAATATATTATCTGCTGCATAATAATTACGAAAATTTCAAGTTACGGTAGGAGGAAATCTTCCTTTATAAATACAAATAAAGTGTATTTTAAATAAAGCTGTTATATTTTAATTACCATTTATAATGATATCACAATTAGAATTCGGCAATTCCGCTCCACTATAAACATAAACCATGATAAGAACACTCTAGGCGTATCTTACAGCAACCGGTTTCTATGATTAACGTATTACAGCCGAAAAGGTACTTCCATAATATATTACGAAATGAATCCGCAAAATTATAAAACAAACGCATATAATTCATTCATGCTTCCGGGTAATGTATGTTATCTGCTTCAATTTATTCGCAAACCCATCCTTTCCTATCTCTCTGAATAATCGCTGTATTCCATCAGGCCCATCCGCGAACCTTCTATTCTTGCATTTCCCCTTATTTTATATAAGTATAGCCATAAATTCTTACCTCATGCACTTTCTCTGTCTTCCTCTCCCTTTACACCTAATCACAATCACCTCATAAACCTTTTCAGCTCTTTTGCGTTCATCCATTCCATATATGCCTCCAAAACCAACAGGAATCGTAATAGGAATCGGAGACTACTATCACAAATTCATTAAATATGCATAATTAGATGAAAATTCTTCTATTCCCGAAAAATATAAAATTTCTTTAAACCTTCCATTTCTTCCAGCAACAAAGCATAGAGCTTTATTTTAAACCAGTGGATTAATTTACGTTCAGACCCCAGGATAACGGGAGAGTTTCCTTAAGAAATGGAGTAAACTTTACATACTGATTTTACCAGAATTTTGAGACTTTTTCGAATTATTAACACTAACCCTAGTTCTAATTCCCACGCATCATAATTTGAAACACAGCTCCGATTGTTTTGAAAATCTTCTGATTCATTCTCCTCAAAGTACACCGAACTAATGAACCCGTAACTTGAGAATTCTTCTCATTACGTCCATATACTACTCACGATATATTTTTCTTTTTAAATTATGATCAGTTTTACATTTCTCTGCGAAGTAATGTTATTTGCGAATACATCAGCAAATTGATGCTTCCTTTTCTGAGAGGATCTAATTTTCCCCAAAATGACATTACCTCGGTCACTTCAATAGGTTATTAGCATCAGGAAAATGAAATATTGGTAGTAGCTAGTATAACAAGATATTACATAAGGTGAATGCATGCCGGAACATAAAAGTACTTGTATGTGAAAAGTAAAATAAACTATTACTTTCGAACATTGGCGAAAATTTCTATAGCGTGTATTTCTAAAATATGATAAGAACCATAGAAATTTGCTTAATTTCTTACATAATTGGTATACAATCAGCAAACTTCGAAGCCCGGGAGTTCGTTTTCATCAAAGAACTACGAATACATAGTTATCTTAATTTCTAACATCAAACATAAAAGAAACGAACCAACCAATCTCGGGAGATATACACGGAAATGTTTTTATACGCATAATAAAACATTTTAGGTAACATAACCGAAAACAATGTTAGAATCCATTAAAAAATAACAAGTAATTTGGCGCTAAATTAATATAAACAGAGCTGATATCTCATTACGACAGATTAAAGGAAAACATTCGGTGAATTCCCTAAAAAATATTTTTATTCACGTACAAGACTGGTTTATTTATGGACTATTCAGATTGATTTGAACAAGAATTATGAATTTAAAAAATATTATCACTAACCATACTTGATTCCAATGCATTCTAAATTGAAAACTGCTACGATTGTTTTGAAAATCTTCTGATTCATACACCTCAACGTACACCGAACTGATGAATCCGTAATTCGTGAATTCATTTAATCAACTTCATATATTTCTTAACGTAAAGGAAAACAATGTCACAATAACAAAATTAAATTAATTTTGGCGTAAAGTTAACATAAAGAGAGTTGATATTTCATTACGACACAGTAAAGACAAACACTTCCTGAACTTCACAAAAATAATTTTATTCTTATTCGCAATCGGTTTCGTTCCATCGTAACATCATCAGGTTATTGCAGTGTAACGATACCGGTCGTGCATGGGAAAAAAATATTGTTTGCGGAAGTCACTATGTGTATTCCTTTACGGTGTCGTCATGGACAAGTTCCACTAAGCAACACCAGAACGTCAATTGCATCCGATATTTCGTTTGCGAGCAATAGTCTCTTAATTAAAGCGAAAGACACTCACAGGGAAACCAATTGTCCAACGCGTAGAGATCGCTCTCTGGAACGAGAGGATATTCCACCATGTTTCCACCCTCCACCACCGACAGCACGGACCTTTGTTCAAACAACGCCAGTTGAAACCACCGCACACACAACTTACACTCGCTCACGAACACCTAATCACCTAAACTCAGGACTACCCTTATGTGCCACTTCAGCTCTCACTCGTGCAGATCGCTACACCGTCTGATACGTCGACTGCGCCACACGGATTGCGGTCGTCGTGCACGACCTTTGGGGCATTCCGATAAGAGATGCACGGGGTTCGACAGCAAATGCAGTTCATAGTCACTCTCATCTCTGCATTCAGATCTCTACTACGAGCGTATAAACATGAGATACTTAGCGGCTTCCGATTCGCTCTGGGACTTCTCATTCCAAAAAGGTTTTCCGTACAGTTTTCATTCGCGACGATTCCGTAAATCCAGATAAATTAACGACTGATAAAATCATCAATAATTTAAGCAATGATAAATTATTAACCTGTACTCCTTAATAACTGATAAATTATTTAAGAAATAAATTCTATAATTATTGATATAATTAAGGGACCGAAGATTGCTATTATTTTATAAGTTGGTCACTAATAAAAAGGAAATGAAGCTCAAAGAGAGACTCCCATCCAACATTTTATGGGAAAAATGACCATCCTCTCAAAGTGTGCATAAAATTAAAGAAAAAAGACGTGGAGAAAAATCTTATATTTCAAGAACGGGAATGGACTGAGAATCTTCCAAGGGGTATCTTTAAGCCCTTTCCAAATAACTGTAGGGAAATGAAAAAGTGACTAAGGCTAATTTCGTAGTTTTAAGTTTCACTAATATTTTATTCTTTAAACCTTTCTTCCTTTTCTTCGGGAACAATTATTGTGGGGTATGAACAGTGACATTCTTTAGTATGTAATTATTTTGTGTGTGATACTTTGTATTTAATTCTTTTGTAAGTAATTCTTTTATAGGTGTGTTATTTTATGTATTTGTATTACTCTGCTCACTGCCACCAGGTATTGTACCAATACGTAGTGTTTAAATGGTAATAATAATAAACTGATACATTAATTTAATAATTTTAAATTTTTATAGGAACGAAATAAGCGACGGTGATACTGCGGCTAAATGGTATTCCTTATTAGGAAATTTCCGGTTAAAGATGATATTTCAGCTGTTTTTGGTCACAGCTAACGAGACATGCCTCTCAATAATATGTCATTGAATGCGCATGAATACACCAAAAAAATAAAAATAATCAAAATATTCCTTTGAAGCAACTTACATTGTTTAGCAGGATAATTAGTATTTGTGAGTAATTCACCAATCGTAACCCCAGGGAAAAAAGGATTCCAGCTAAAGAAAGTGATTCCGGAGCGATACATTTTCCAAGGTAAAACATTCTCAAGTACATCTTAAGGAATCAATTGAAATGAACTTCACACTAACAAACACACAACACAAAAAACTCGCCGAGAAGTACGGCGTATTATTTTTCTATTGCTATAAATAACTCTAGAAATAGACGGACCACCGATGGTAACGTTAACGTTCAATGAAAGTACTCCAGTACCATCAAAAAAACACTTTTATTCGATGGTACTGGAGTACTCCTTTTATTGAACGATAAATAACTCTAAAAAACGTACTTAGGATAAATCCCAAGGAAGAATGGACTTGAAAAAAGTCTGACGGGACCGCAAAGTCCTTGCCCACAAAGTCTCCCGAATGGCTTGGAGAAATGTTCTGCCGGGATAGCTCAACGGACAGATCACCCTACCGGCAATTGGGAGAGCCGGGTTCGATTCCCGGTCCCGTCAGACTTTTTTCAAGTCCATTCTTCCTTGGGATTTTTCCTGGGTGCGCACCATCTTGCGCAAAGTCACCCTTACCCGTTTTCCTGTACTTACGATATTCTATTGGTTAAATTTAAATTTCATATTTATTCTGCTGACAATCATTGTAAATGGGGAACTCCTAGCTTTCTCAACTTCCTCTCTCTAGTATCAACACCGGAAAATAGCGTATCGTTCAAATGTGAACTTCGCAGTGGAAATAAGTTAGAAAAGTTTCCGGAGCCGATTTGATCCAGGACGTAAATACCATGGATACTACTCCTTTTAGAATGATTATATATTGGAGAACAAACAAAAAAATTCGAATCCTCCTTTAGTTCTACATTCAACACAACATTCATTGTGAATAGATACCACAAAGTCGAGGCCGAAGTAGTGGATTTTGTTGATTCAGTTATGATTTACAGTTTATCCATAAAGCATTTCGCGATTTAAAATTCAACTTCGCTAAGAGTAAAGAAAGAAGATCTAGCATAGAAAGGAAAAAATATATAAAACCATTTCAATGAGAATACTTTAAAGATCGGTTTATAATACGATTACAAGAAAACGCATTATGAGACGGGAATTTTCTTCGATTTTATAACATTTTCTTGCAATTGCATGGATAAAAGTAAATTACTTCTCTAACTCAAATCTTGAGAAGTTCCCATGGACCTAAATATCCAGCTCAGAAAAACTTTCGCTCGATCATCTACATTATTTATATTAATTCTGATAATCAATTTCGAAATGACCCACGTATCCTGCTTACGTATTTTATGTACTTACGTGCCTCTGATGTTTTAAATTTTGAACTACTGATAATGAACTCTTATTGAATCATAGTTACTATAAAACTGTAAATACTGATTATTCTTGTGTCGCAAAAGTTTTTACAGTCCTGTGTGTAATGGTCTCAGTAGTTCCTAGAATTTATCAACGCACGTTCATAATGGTTTATTTTATTGGTAGTGTCCTCTTTGTAGTGTGTATTACGTGTTTTTTTATTTTATTTGACCATTTTTTCATTTCCAGCTTAAAAGAGTATTTTCTTTACTCTACTTAAGTTATTACTATCAGTTTGTGCAGGTTTTTTACACCCCCCTTCTTTTTGAGTATTTCCTGCTGTAGATACTTTTTCCTAAGATTCACTTAGGTTTTTTAATCAACAAATAATGTTACTTTTCCTGTTATTTAATTACCTTATATTATTCTTCATTAATTAGATCTAAGTTAAACTGAAGATAGGTTAAATGGAAGAGGAGTCTCTTCTTAACAGTCTCAATCCCGCCCAAAATAAAGACGTTATTTATTTTACTTATGAGTGATTTTATCGCCGCTAACAGAAATCATGCAGAGAATCTTCTTTAAGCAAACTACCTCTCTTATGAAACTCGTAAGCACGAGGAAAACGGAAAAAAACTCGTGGGATTTCGAGAAGGCAGAGATAATCAGTGCGTAAAACGATAAAGCCACGAGAAAAATCACGCGACTCACATCGCAACAGTCACGTGGTTTTCTTGGGCTATATTCTGACGACGTTGCGATGCGTGATCATCCATAAACGTGAGTTCAAGTCACGTACACGACTTATGATATATGCATCCATTCGTCATCAATCAAACAGCGCTGCCGTGATGCTAATGCTACCTAATGCACTCACCACTTCTGCGGAAGTATTAATTGAAAATCACGCATTCTCCCCACTGATTGTGGACACTCAACGCCATTCCGGCAGAGTAGGCAATCAATAAATATTCTGATGAAAGGACTTTTACTTATGTAAATCGACTCGCATTTCTGAAACGTTTGCCACTACCTACCTACCAGTTACTAATTAAGCTGGAATGATACAGCGGTAATAACTGCTAATGAAATGAGATCTAACTGCCTAATGCATGAAACTGATACTGATAGATTAAATGCTTCTAAGTACCTCGAAGACTTTAAACGGAATCAGAGTCGCACGTACATTGAGATATGAAGAAGAGGAAAATTTTCAGAGATTATAACAATTACAGTTACGAACAATTTGTAGTAATGGACGAGGCGAAAAACATACGTAGCACCAGAATGAATTACTGTACTGATCCTTGCGTATAACATCTGACATTTCAGAAAACGTAAATTATTTGCTGCTATAAAAAACGTCGCCTATTAAGTATGAATCGTTGATAATTCTACTTTCAGACAGTTCCTCTCGTATATATAGAAAATACGGTTGGATTACAATTACTCAATTGGCTACAACCGAAATCTTTAAGGTCGCAGAAGGATAATGGCTAAATCCATGGCTGGTCAGAGGCAAATTTAAAGTATCAGAGGCCCTAGACGCAAAGATCAGATCGCGGTCTTATATACCCTGTCCCGCTTTGATCGGGATCGGGACGACCCCGATAAAGAGCATATTCTAAGATACGAAGATATCAATTGCATACATAATTTAAACGCACATTTTCATAAATTAGTGACCATCCTCACTATGGGCGGATTTATGCTATTAGAGGCCCTAAGCGCAGAGATAAAACTGAGGCCCTCACTAGGAATTATGAGCAAAAACTCGAACATTTTCATGCAGTACACGAACATACATTCCATAGAAACCTCATTCGCATCGCTAGGGCAAGAATAAACAAACAAGTTTTCAATTACAATACATAGTAATTCCATAATTTACGTTGAACGTTGGTCAAGCTTTTCACATTATACAGTGAAGTCTGCAATGTAATATATTCCATACATATTATGTTGACTTACTCAACAAATATTTTTTTTCTTGAGACGAAAAACCAGAAAAATATGTTACTGAGAATTTATTACGCAGGGTCATTGAGGCTCGATGTAGATGAAGCCGTCGGATATTGCCTCTTGCGCAATTATAAAACCGGCCCTGTGGCTGGTATCAGTCGGTCGGAAATTTTCCCCAAACCGACAGGGACTCTAGAAAACTCCACAGATAAAAATGAGATATTTTTAAAATTACGTATAAACAAACAATTTCCTGCAGTTTAATTTAGTTGATTCCATAAAAAATATCATGTATCAAAAAATATACATTATTAAAAAATCATTGATATCATAGAATGCACCGTCATGGGAAATTTAATATTATACGTAATGCCATGCTATTAAGTGTGCATTCATTCTATCTAAAATCATAAATTATATGTATTCATGTAATAGAATCTAACAGAATACGAACATTTATCAGTGACGGCTAAACCTACTTAAAAATATTCCATGGAATATAAAACAATTCAACTAACATACACTTCGGACCATATGTGGCTTAAAATAATAGAATGTGGCCTGATTCACTAATTCTTTCGACAGAATCCCGTATTCTTACTCATAGCACTATTCCTCTACCTTTCACATACAGGTTAGATACAATTCCGTTCCCACCATCGCCTGCAATATAAACACGCCCCCATCCCAATTCACATCATTTACGGACACTAAAGCTATGACGAGGTCGCGGCAAAACATCCCATGAGACCGTGTCTCCGCATTAAAAAGAACATCCCCATTTCCCATTCATCTATTCCCCGCAAATGTCCTTTAATAACTCCTTCGGATAACCGAGGGACGTTAACCCTACAGCGGCGAATAGCAATGCCCTCCAGCATTACCCTTTCATAAATGTCGAGTAGAGCCCCTTCCGATAAAACCTTTGATCTCCGAGAGCTTTAGACTAGCAAAAAGCAATAACCAGCCTCGGAAATGTAACGGCCTTCGCAAAAAAACTCTCGTATCCACACCGTCGGCGGATTTCCCACTTTTGATACACCCGCATCATGCGAGCATTACTCCTGTTTCAAGCCGAGAAAACGTGAATTTTAATACTTCCTTTTTTCATAGACCCCACCGAACCATAATCCACCAGTTACGCTATTACAGCTAAACAGCATTAATGGTAATCCTACTATTAGGTTATAAATCTATGATAATAAGACGGAGTGCCCGATAATAACCCAACAGTAAACTAAAGTTGTGCCAACCCACATGACATTTTGTAATTATTATTTGATGATTTCTCTGTTATTCCCAACAATATAGTTCGCATTGATACATAATAAGTAACAAGAATACCAAGCGTGGGAGTGTAAAATAGAATATGCTTTTTTACAATGCGATGTTAACAATATTAGACAACGAAAGGTCAACATTCTTAATATTTCAAAAATAAAAGTTTGTTTCTATAAGAAATTAGGGAAGGGATTCCCTTTAATTTTAATTAATTTCCCCTTTAAAGGGAAATCAGAGCTTTCATGAACCGGGATAAGACAATTAAGCACTGAGGGTGAAGATCAAGTAATGCACCCTGTAGTCACGAGCAAAGCTTCCAAACCAGCGGTAATTGCATTCCCAGTAAGTACGGCGAACAGTAGGTAGTTAAATAATTAATTGCTATTATTATGGTAACCGATAGTATTAATTACTTTTTAAATTAATATTGGTTCACAAAATAATATACTGAAAGTCAAGAGGAAAGAAATATTCAATGTAAACCCAGTTACTGACGGTGTAAGAAATAGTGCAGCAAAACAGATTATTTTCATAATGATGTAGATCATAGGTTCAAAGGCAACTCATCGAATTGTGGGTCGTATCAATAGCTCTAGATAAAAAAATACCATATTGAACAGAAAAGTATAACAACGTAAGTCTCGCATGAGAACCTTCTGTCATGTTTTAACTTTATAATAAAGTCTTTGCTTCCGTAATTCGAATTTCCAAACTTTATAAAATACGATTAGTGAGAGTGCCTTAAACATCAGATAACAAACCTGGAAGATGTAAACTCGTGCACAATAGCACAGTAATTGAAATTACTTAATTGGAAGAAAACGTAACTATGTGGAAGATAACAGAGTTATGTTGCGCAAAGAAAAGAAAACACGATGCCGACAAAGTATCAGGTGCATACGTAAACGATATGACATGGGAATCAACAAAAGCTAGAATTCAAGAAACAGTAACTAACTCTCTTGGAGAGAGAGTGCTTGGGAAGAGGGTTACGGAGACAGAGACTTGGGAAGAGATCGAAAGAATGTATAAAAAGATGAAATGCTGAGTGTAATATTTGATTGTAGGATTATTTAGTCTAAGAGGAACAAACTTCGTGAAAAACTAACAGAAAAGGAAACGTATATTGCTGAAAAATCTTTTTTCGGAGATACTGATTAAAAGACTATTTGGAGTTAAATTCTTTTTTCCTGAACCATTCACCGAAGTATTCGAACAAACTGAAGCATCAAAATTGTTAATTTTTTCCTTGTGAATATCAAGTCAGCAGGAAGAAAATTACTCAGATAGCTTAAGAAATAACTAAGTAATAAGATTAACAAGCAAAAGGAGTCTTTCGAAATTAGTACAAAAACTGCTGATCCATTATATCCCATTTTAATTACATTAAACCACCAATTTCCTTGGGACAGACTAATTATCATATATAAGGGGAATATTTCACGTGAGTTACCGCCTTTGGGAGAATTAACGAAAATTTCGCGTGTAAGGCAGAACTAATTTTACACTGATGACGCTAAGAATGGGACGTCTAATATTCCCCCAAGCGATCGATCTAGAGTTTATGGTAATCCGATTACATTGTTTTTACGAAAAAATTTATTGACATTAGGTAATTAGGATGGGAAAGAATATTAGAGGGTCGATTCTATCAGTGAAAAAATTGCGTAAATTAATTGGACTTAATCTACTTAAGGGTTTAATTTAAAACTCTACCTTTAAAGCCCCGACGCCAATTACGTTCAATTAATTACAAAAAATTATTTTGTCCACTCAAAGGGCTTAAAAGGAATTAAAATGTTTCAGTTTATAAATTATTATTAATTTTACATTTCTGGTCCAATTAAAAATAACACATCGGATTAATTAGAGTTTTGAGGCTTTCTTCCCTTCCCTGAGAAGCTATTGATTCAATCAATAAATTACAGCATGCTAATTAAAGAAACGAATCTTTGGAAATATTAAGCAGCAGTAATTTAAGGTTAAATACCATCTAAGCAGAAAAAGTCAGCTCGGTAAATGACATTCAAAATTTGAGAGACGTATGAGGACGAAAACCTACAAATATTTAGAAGCTGAGTATATGACGAAGTAGGAAGGTTCAGTAAATCTAGATTTGGTTTAATTACTACTCAAGAAGAAATAGTGCGTTTTTTAAATTTCTTAACCGCAATTGAAGAAAGAGCCGTGGAAGATTCAATGTTAAACTATTCGTAAGAAACCACACGTGGAGAAAAAGTTACCAGGCTGTTTTAATCGAAAGCATTTTACTAAACTGAAGGTACAGGAATGAAATTCTTACAATACATATAGTATTAATGAAACCAAGAACGGCACCATTTTAAAGTCAAGTGCTACCTATCTCTAATCATTCTAAACATAGACTCGCTAAAATCCACATATTCAAAGGCTTTATCTTCGATAAAGACAGATACAAATTTCTATGTTTTTATCAAATTCAGAGTGCTTCATTTTATACAAGTGCCCTATTTAGGAAATCGACGGCATTTCTATTTATCTTAAAATAAACGTATTCCTTTGAAAATAATTGAAGTCAAACGAAAGGAAAAGGTCTGGTTTTAAGACAAAAAACTCAATTTTTATATTGGGTTCTGTCGCGCCCTGTAGAACGAAATACTTAATTATGAATTAATACAGCTCTATAGTTTTACGTTGTAATTGAACTATATAATTAACCTGAACTAATTCTAGAATATACTTGCAAGAGAATACTCGTACTAAAAATCTACTCATTAGTAAAATTAAATTAAAAATCTCTTTCATTTTATCCTTCAAACTACATATCTGTTTCTACTCCAAGAATTGTTTACTTCGGGAAGATATCTCATCTCTGAATTTTTAATGTTCGATGGCATTACGAAGACATGCGAAATTCAAAGGATAAACATACTGCAAAATATTTAAGTTACTGAAAACTTGAAGAGATTTTCAAATTTCCTCTATAGCCTGGAACGGAGATCCGAAAGCTATCAATACATAAAATTCCATTTACAGGTCGGAAATAAGTCGTTTACTCAGAGAGCGGAAAATTGCAGATACGAACGAAAACAACTTCATCCTTGCTGGCTGAAATCCCTTCATTCCATTCCAAAAACACACAGTCTTCGGAAGGAACTCCATAAAAATAACCTACAAGACGGAAAATTGCACGATCCGCTCCATACCGATCACCTACGGAGATATCCGCGACCTGCCGTGACTTCACCCACCTACCTACATTCACAGGTAATACGAAATGGAACACAGTTGCGTGTGTAGCTAAAGCCATTCATTCCATAAGAACAGCTGCTTCGGGCACACACAACTCGAGAAAGTTGTTTCCCAGCGATGTTATGCCTATCAAGATTCCATATGATTTCTTCATTGCCACGGGTCTTAGAAACGAACGTTGACCCAAGAATATCCGATTGATGGTAACGATTTACTGGTACAGTCTATAGAGAATCTACATCTATATGTATACCGTAAATATCCTGCAAGCCGCCTTTCGGCGTTCGGCAGGATATTCAAATGCAGAGCGTTCGAGCTAACTTCTTAAGCTAATTGTTGTCGCGTAAGAATCTCAGAAAGAATGAGTCCCTAAAACGACTAGTCCCCGCATTTATTTATCTTATTTTCCGTTCATTTTCGGATGGCCGAAGTAGCAGGGGGTCGCATAATACCGATTACATCTTCCGCAAATATACTCTCTGAATTAATCAAGCAATCGCAGCCTAGCTTTTAATCTCCTTTCTTCCAAGAATTCCCAACCTGCGTCTGAGTGCATTTGCGTAGCACTTGCTTTTCTATCGCAGCACTTTCCTCACAAATCGTATCGCCTTCCGCTGCATTTTCTCGAGTTCGCGAATATACGTTTCATCCCCTGGATCCCATATACTCGCCGCATATTCCAAATAGGTCCTGACTAAGGTGAAACTACTTCGCTCTCTTACCTTTTCAACGTATCTACCTACAATGCGCTTTATAAAACAGAGCTTTTTAGTTACTTTACCATAGATTTCAACATGGATTCTCGACAAGGGTATAACATCTTCATGCACATCCTTGCTTACTGTTAATAGAAATAGAGTTAATCGAAAGAATAGAGCTGACGTTAATGAGACCAAATAGCTACGGATTTAACTAATTGAATTTACGAAATATTTTTCGTTAAATACTGAGTTTAATCCCCCTTTACATTAGATTGGTAAAAGTCATTATTTAAAGTAAAAGCGGGTCACAGTAAGTAGAAACAAGACTCATTGTAGAGAGCAATTATTAATTTAACCGAATTGTGAAACAGGAAATTACTACCTAAAAGGTACACAATATCCATAGTACTCAAAAAAGACTACATTTGGCATCTCTTCAAGGCATTCATAAAATAATAACATTTCCCAAATAATACTTAACTTTTCCCTGCCTTGAACCGCGATACTCGTGGAAAATGCGAAGCCTCTTTTAGAACCTTAAAAAAAACCAAACGATATAAAGTACTAGAACCGGGTGAAGAAATAAAGGAGAAAAAGTCTGCCGCATCCGGGAAGCGAACCCGGGTCTCCCACTTTCCGGGAGTGTGCTCTGCCCTCTAAGCTACAACGACAGAATCATCCCTCATTCAATTTCTTGGGCTATGATAGATAGATAGACTCTTTATTGGCGAGGTTAGACCCATATGGGCCTCTCTTCCACCTAACCTCGTATGTCATTATAATAAGTACAGAAAATAATTATAACTAAAAGAAAGAATGCTGTGTGGGAAAAAGCATTGCAACTGAAGGTTGCCAATGAAAAAACCCACGTTGCGGGAAAACACCCACAGAGAAGGGGGGTGAAAAAAACCCGCGAAAACACAGTACATGTATATAAAGACAATAAATAATACAGTAAATTTAAGGTAAGAATAAGAACAACAAATGAAAATGAATTATAAACAACAAAATACTAAGAATGTAGGTTTAAATGTTTCAGTTACAATATGAAGTTAAATATCTAAAGTTAACATCGTTTCACTAAACTAATTGTAATGACATTATCAATTCCAAAATTGGATTATCTTATTCTAATTGTTATTATTTCAGCCAGAGGCACTCGTCGCATGGGCAATAATCATATTGGATCATCAGGTAATCCTCGTCATTGAAAGCCTGAAAATAGAAAGAGAGAGAAAAAGAAATACGG